>PJRA01000272.1:1563789-1590908 GCA_016987375.1 Brachionus koreanus
GCTTAGAATTCGTTTGTACAAACTTGTACACCATTGTATTGTTTACAGGACCATTTTTGCACAACTAGAAAAATAATTATATAGTTTTTTCTTTTTGTACTGTAATTTTTGTACTAAGATTTCACATTGCCAGTTTTATCACAATTGAATCTCTTCATTAAACTAGGTTTCAAATTTTTCACAATAGAGGTCTACATTTGTAGCATTACCATCTGAAAAAGCACAATTTGTAGCACAAAATTTTCTTTTAATCGAAAAGTATCGGACATACTGATTTATGTGCAAAAAGAACATTTTTACTTTCTAACCAAAGACTTAAATTTGTTTTTAAAAATTTTTTCGACTAAAAAATAACAAACATTATGGAAATTACATCCTTTCTTGACTAAGGGAGATAATCTTAAAAAGAAAATCCTTTCTATTAGGGATTATTTAATAGCCAACATTATCAACAGCTCGTCATAGGTTGGATAGATGAGAAAATTCGATATTTTTCTAAATAAAAAAATTCATTTATCAATTAATTTAATGTAAAGCATTTAATGTGCATCACGTTTTAAATTTCCTAGATGTGAATTTTTTTCTTCATAAAAAACAAATCGATTAAAAGATTAGTAACTTTTGAAAATTTGTTAAGTTTTTAAAGAAAGGCAAATCAAATTTTTAGACATGTTTAAAAATGATTAAAATAGAATGCATTTTAAAAGAAAAAGAAAAATATTTTTCTCTTTTTTTATATAATTCTTCACAGTAAGTTATCATGATATTTGTATATGCATGTATTAATAACTAAAAGTGTTGTTTTAAATTGAAAAAAACGAGGTTAGAATTTTCAATATAAATTCTATCATATTACTTTACTAAATATAAAAACAAATCGAATTCTGTTTTGATAAATTTTTTCAAAGTTTTAGATTTAATTTTTCTAAGAAGTTATTTATAAAATGAAAGTAATTTTTGAAAAAAATTAGAAAAATTTGAAATTCTTTACATTTTTTTTTCTAAAGGGCCATTTACTATTGAACGAGAGTGTTTTTTTGAATAGATCATTGTATGAAGAAGCCGAACGTCACTACTCCTTGAGAGTTGCTGTTGATGCTTCAAGCAATCCGATTTCTTCAGAAATAAACAAAATCAGGGATCAAATCAATGCCGGAATTGGTGGTGATTCAGTTCAAGTAAACGAGCTAATCAATCGTCTAAACCAAGTCGAACTAGAAAACAAACAATTGAGATCTACCTTGGAAAAGATGGAAAACAGACTTGCACAACTCGAAGGTGGTAAACCAGCTGTTGCTGCTGCTCCAGCTGCTCCAGTCAAGGCTCCTGCAAAACCACAAAACGATGATGACTTTGATCTCTTTGGTGATGATGATGAAGATGATGAAGAAAAAAAAAGAATTACAGAAGAACGTCTCAAAGCGTATAACGAAAAAAAATCCAAAAAGCCAGCTTTGGTTGCAAAAAGCTCAATTCTTTTGGACGTCAAGGTTTGGGATGATACTACTGATATGAATGCTTTAGAGCAAGCCGTTCGCTCAGTACAAATGGATGGTCTAGTTTGGGGAACATCAAAATTGGTGCCAGTTGCTTTTGGCGTTAAAAAGTTACAAATTCAATGTGTCATTGAAGACGAAAAAGTTAGTACAGACGTTTTGGAAGAAAAAATATGCGAGTTTGAAGACTATGTTCAAAGCGTAGATATTGCTGCCTTTAACAAAATATAAAATCGGTACATAGCTTTAAAAAGCTTTGTTTGATGATGAATTTTTTTCAATGCAATAAAGTTCATTGTTGAATTCAATAAATTATCTATTTAAGTTTTTTTGTTTTTTCCGTTGCCAACTAATAAATTTTTCAAAATAATATTCAATGCTAATTTATTAAAAGTAAAATTTAAATTAAAAACCACCGATATACTCACTAATACTGTTAATTAAAAATTTAAAAAAAAATAGTTTTTCATAATTTAAGGTTTATTTTTGATAAATTTTAAGCCCTTAATTTAGATTCTTGTTTTTTTTTGGTTTTATCTTTTTTCAATTTTCTGATGGTCAACAGGTGTTCCTTAACAAATCCAATTAATCACTTAAAAAACTATGCATCAGATTTATTTTGTGGCACTTTATTACGATGCATTAAAAATATTATCATTAATAATTGGAATTGAGAGGCTTTTGGACTAATATTTCATAAAGAAAATTGAAAAGCTAGATCAGAAAAGAATTAGTATTAAAAAAAAAACTAAGAAGCCCCAAAAAAAAGGCAGAATGAGCTTGATTATATTTTAAAATTATCCACTTATTTTTGAAAATCAATTTTCTTTATCTTTCTGATTTATGCAATGTATAAGTTTGTCACTCTCTTTGTCATAAAGTGACTCGCTCCGTGATAAATTTTTAGTTTAATAGCCAGTAATTTAAAAAAATATAGTTTTTTTAAAAGGTAAATTTTAAATTAAATATTTGTCAGGTTGCTTTCAACTTGAAAATTGTTAAGTTTTTTTCCATTTAATAAATTTCAAGTATTTTTTCATATAAATACATATTTAAAATAAAAAAATTTTAATTTTAAATTTCAACTCTTCTCTGTGAAATAAATATTTTGTACTTTTATCGTAAGATTTTGTTGACTTGGTAAAATTTTTATTTGAGCATTCAAATATAAAAAGGAATCTATAAATTTGTTCGATGCATTAAAATTTAAATTTTTTAAATCATCAGCACATTTTTTTTCAAATCATGTAAAATTTTTTTTCAAAAAGATAAATTGCTTGCCAAAAAGAATTGTATATATAGAAAATTTCAAGATTCAAAAACATTAGAGACTAATTTTTGCTTTGTTTCTCAACTAACCTTTATAGAATTAAATGATACCTTATAAATTCTTTAAATAAAAGTGTTAAGTAAGAAGCAAATATTTGTTAGCTTAAAATTATTATCAGATTAAAAGTTTTTAAAAATCAAAAATCTGCTCCAAATTCAAATGATATTAGCTTTGATTTAAAAAAAAAAAATTTAATTAGCCACTATATTTTTTAAAATTAATGAAAGTTTGACAGAAAACCAATTTTATATTAAATTGTATTAATAAATAAAATTAATGCTTAAAGAAATTTACTAATAAAAATTTAAAAAATTATTGGTATAGTTCATTAACTTGACGTTTAGCTACTTAATTTTTCAAATTATTTTTTTAAATTCTACGCAAATGACAATTTCATCAATTAAACTTAAGGCACTTAACAAATGATTAATTATTTTAATTTGCACAATTATAAAAGTTAATTGTCCACCAATGCCTTACGATAAATGCCTTTAGTTTTTTTATTTTTACTTTTAATTAATTTTTATTAGGCTCTTTAAGAATTGTTGTCATAGCATCATAACGCGAGTCGGCGCCAAATTGTTTGTAATTTTCTCACGTGCCGAATCAAACGCGGGACTAGAAAGAACAAAAGATAATTTCAATTTAATTTATCCAGTATTTAAAAAAATCAGGCTAAAAGATCATCATTTTAATTAAAAATATAAAAACAGGTGATTTTAATGAATGTTTTTTTTTTAATTAATATCCACTGTTGCTAAGAAAAAAATTTCAATATTCTAATTGCTTTCTTTAATTTTACAAGAAATTGATTTTTGATTGATAAATTTTCAAAATTAATATTTTTTGTTAAAATCAATTTTTTGTGTTTAAATTTCAATAAAAATTAAAAAAATTAATTTAATCAATTTTCTAGATTTGTAAGCAAGCCGAAATTAAAAAAAAAAGTAAATGTTTTTTTCTTATTAACAAGCTTTAAGAAAACTAATAAATCTTGAAGAATTGTTGATTTAACTACTTAAAGGTAAATAAGAAGGTGTAAGTTTCATAGTCAAATGAACTAATATTCAGTAAGATTTGTGATTTTTATTTTTAGGTGCTAAATAAAATAATTTAAATCTCTCCTTAAATTTAATGGAAATTTGTTTTAAAAATTTTGAAATTTTTGTTATTCTAGACTGACAACAAAACATAACTACAACAAAATTCCAAGATTTATGATAAATAATGGTGAGTACAAATTTGAAAATTTTTAAAAAACTCCGCAAAGCAAACTTATGAATTTAATTTAATCTATAGGGTCACTTAATGCTTCATTTTTAAAACTTAATTCTTAAATTTCATTCATCAACTAAATTTTCTCAGAAGCTAATTTAATTTATTATTTTTTCTATAAAATTTTTAAAATTTTAATATATTTTTTTTTCAATTAATCAGAGCGAAGAAGAATTTGTTTTAAATCCATTAAATGATAAAGATAAAGAAGGTTTTTTTATTAAAATTTATTTTCATATTAAATTATATTTGTTTTAAGAATTGAAGAGGGCTTTTACAAAATATGACAAAAAAAACTTGGGAAACATAAAACCAATTGAAATTGCAGATGTTTTTCGAATGGCAGGTCAAAATCCGACAGTAGAAGAGTGTAATCTAATGATAAATGAAGCCGAAGAACCTGGTACTGGAATGCTTATGTTCGAAGATTTGATTAAAATATGTGAGAAATATTGGAAAAACTATCAAAATTACAGTCAAGAATTAAAAGAAGCTTGTCTTGCATTTGGTAAGTATCATAAATATGTAAAACACATAAAAATGTTCAATTAAAATTAAAAAAATAAGATCGACAGGATGTAGGGGTAATGGACTTTGATGAGATGAAGCAAATTTTAATGAAATATGGTGAGCAATTAGATGAAAATGACTTGGAATTATTTCAAGACACTTTTGTAAATGAATCAGGCAAAATAATTGTTGATGGTATGAATTTAATTTATTGATTAATTAATTTGATTTACAAGTTTTTATTTTAAGACTTTATTAAACAACTAAATCCAATGGATACAGACAGTGGAAAAAAGAAAAAGGGAGGAAAAAAAGGTTCTGGAAAAAAAAAATAGATTATTGACTTCAATTCATGTTAGTTTTTATTTTTATTTGCATAAGTGATTTAAATAAATAAAATAAAAAGAGGGTTAGTAACTGAATTGTTTCAATTTTTTTCTTATTGATTTTCATTATTTTATTTGATTATAAGATTATTTTAATTAAAATTATAAAAGAAATTGGTTGTTTAATTTTATGAAATCATTGAAAAATTTTTGAAGCTTTGTTGTTTTTCACATAATATAAAAAAATTTCAAGTGTTTCAAAAGCTTTTTGAATAACTAATTTGAAATCTTATTTTAAACGTTTTCTTCCCAATAAATTTACTAAATTTTTGATTTTTTCCCATTAGCTAAAGTAGCTTAAGGGGATAATGATAGATACATCTTTTTTTTAAATTGAACCGCTCAACCAACTAATTTAATTTCAGACTTTGTCAGTTAATAGCTAATAGTTAGCTAATCTCGTTTAGCTAAATTTTTGTATTAGAATAGAATATTTTTAGATATTTGTTATAGAATAAAAATATCTTCGTTTTCTTGGTCTTCCACGTTTATGTTTCTCATAAATTTTTATTGAATTTTTATAAAAAAACTTAGCTAAAAGAAAAAAATTAAGCTTAAGTCATGACATAACTTTAAGAAGAATATTAAAAAAATTCATTACATAAATTGACTTAAAAAAAATCTAAGTCAACGATCTGAATAAATATACTGCAGCATAATTAAGCATTGATTCCATTCCAACCGGCCAAGGCTTTCCTTTTAGGCTAAAATGCAGCATCGTAGTCTATAAGGAACTAAGGGATGCTTTATTATAAAACTACCAAGACATAGATCCTCTCTAAAAATTTCTATTTATCAAAAAAATTCATATTTATCAAATTATAAATTTTCAAAAATATTTAAAATTTAATATTTTTATATTTTACAATTCATAAACTAAAAATTCTTTTATTAATAAATTTCAAAAAAAATGTAATTTTCTTGGTAATATTTTCTCAAATTCGAATCATTGAAATACATAATAATATTTTTTCTTATCGTCTTTAATTTAAAAAACAAATAAAATGAATAAATAAAAAATAATATGAAAAAAAATTAAATATAGCAAAATTTTTACTTTGACTTGAAGAATTAGAAGCGTAATTACGTGATTTTATTTTAAAGCTATACAATTCATTTTCATTTGAATCTATAAATCTAAAATTCATAAAATTCTTGTCAGCCTTGCCAAGTGCTATTGCTCCAGAGCACGTTTCACAATCAATTTGCTGGTCTTGTCCACTAATCCAAAAGTATTTTATTATACTCTCATCTATTTTATCTTTATTAATTGGCTTATCAATCACAAAATTTGTTGTTCCTGAAACTAAAAATTCAACTGTATGATCTAAATAAGTATCAGTAAAATGCTCTAGTGCATGCTCATGTCCAGTAAAGTATCCGTCTACTTTATTTTTGTGCAAAGCATCTCTTATTTTTTCAATCATACAGTAATTTGGACCCAATTCACCAATAGACCAAAGTGGATAATGCCCAAGAACAATGTAATAATGTGCATCTGTTTTAGAAAATTTTTCAATTTTTTCTATTACTTTTTCAAGATATTCGCCCAGGTGAATGAATATGACGTGTCTTTCAAATCGTATGAAATTTTGTGTAGTACTTTAATTTGAATTTAAATTAATATATGCTGAATATTATAGCGCGTGCAAAATAGCTGAATAGTGCAATTTTGTTAAAATTATTCATATAAAGATAATGAAAAAAAATAAGAATATTTAGAACATTTACAGCTTTTTTATAATTTTTATTTATTATTTTATTATTGTTTAAGTTAATATTTGAAATTAATACATTTGACTTTTGTTTTTGTGTGAACATGGGAATATTTTACAGCCTAAAAACAGAAAAATTTAACAAGAATATAGTTAAAGGCTAATTTCATATTCTTAAACTAGACAAAAAAAATATACTTTAATTTCGATGAGTTTCATAGTTTTCATTATTTTTGACTACCTATTGGAATTATCATTTATCCAACAAAATAGAATTGCTATGCTGTAAAGAAACTTTTGAACGAAACAGACAAGTAGTCTCAAATCAGGAGTACATATTTAGGCTAATAAACAATGTGTTAAGTAATTGTAAAATAGTAATGTTGGATTAGATTGGTTAGCAGTTAAGCTAAATTTTTATTAAACAGTTTTTGGTTTACGAAAATCGATTATTTTGGTTGACCAAATTTTCAGCTAAATTCAATTATTTAAACAAATTTTGTAATTTGTTAAATTGTGAGTTCAAAATTTAAAGTGCAAAAAATTTGGTACAGTAATGAATTTTAAGTAAAGAAAAATATCTAACAATGCCAATAATGCCATTATTTTTAATAGCGATGTAGTTCTTGTGGAAAATTTTAATCAATCTTTGAAGACTGATCACATAAATAAAAATATTGATCACAAAAGTTTTTTCCTAAATTTTAATTTTTATGTTACATATCATAATAGTCTGATCATCGATTTGGTGATTGGGTGAAGTCTTGTTCACAACATCAGCATTATTAAAATGATTACATTTTTTGTGATCAAACAATCAAAAATTGGACAATACCCCGAAAATCATTAAGATTGATAGAATCTGACGTAGGTTATTAGACTCAAAGTTGGTATGGCTAACTAAAATTTATACTTCTGCACGATATATATGCTTTTACTTTTAAAAAAAAATGTTTAAATGAATTGAATAAATAAAAAATATACTAGTAAAAGTTTTGAGTTTAATACTTAAGAATAGAATTCTAAGATCGTCTGAAAATTGTGTGAATAATTTCTTGAAAATTTCAGAAAAAAATAGGCTTTTTGATTAGAAGATCGTTTTCCTTTAGATTTCTAATCAGGCTTAATTAAAAAAATTAAAATTTTTTGCCAAAAATTTTATTTAAATTGTGCAACTGTTTTTTTTTTAAATATCAAATTTGATTATTTCCATGATCAATTTAAATCACCCCATTCAACGACTTTTTTCTCAGCCCAAAAAACACCTTTAGGTCCCGACCAATTATCTGGCAATAAAGATAAATAAATCGGTGTTTCAGCTCCTTGTTCTGTAGTCAAAGGTCCTTTATGACTGCTCATGTCAGTTGCTACATAACCAGGGCATACGGCATTAACTACAATATCTCCTCTTGAATCTGCATTGAATTGTCTTTGCTGAATCCTGGTTAATGAAGTTACACCGACTTTTGACATTCCATATGCACTTCTACATATTTTTTCATTCTTACCTAAACGGGCTAGTCTTAAAAGTTAATTTTTACTTAAATTTAAATTTATAATAAATTCTAAAATAGCTTACTCTACAAAATGTGACATTAGTCCAACTAACTCATTTACATTTAAATCATCACTGATTAGTTTATTTCTATATTCTTCATCTTTTACGATATTAAGCATGCCAACTCTACTAGAAACATTTACAACTCTAGCATGAGGTCTTAATAAAGGAAACAAAGCCTGGCAAAGATTTAGAGTTCCAGTAAAATTAATTCGAATGGTATTTTTGGCTTGTTCCATGAATGGTGTGGTGTCGGCCACTTTGTAAGCGATTGCCGCATTGTTAACTAACAAATCTAAGCCTTGGTGTTTTTCTTTTATGAATTTGGCAAATCTGTCAATGCTCTCTTGATTATCGATATCAAGCTGATGATAAGCGACTTTTAAACCTTGAGCTTCAAGGTCTTTTACTGCTTTTAAACCTAGTTCTTCATTTCTAGCAGTTAGGTATATGATTCCTGGATACTGTTTTGCCAATCCTTTTACAATGGCAAAGCCAATACCTTTGTTAGAACCTGTAACAACTGCAACTTTAGACATTTTTTTTGTTCAATTAAAATTTCGAGCTTTATTTATCCTATTTAAATTTTGCAAAGTCATTATTCGAAATGCAATATTTTTACCATAAGATTTTAATCTTACAATATTTTGATTAATGACTTGAGTAATGACTTAGCAAAATTTAAATAGGATAAATAATAATAATAACCAGGGTTGAGTAGCGTTGATGACGGCATATTTATTTATTAAGTCATTATTTGAAATGCAAAATATTGTTATATTAAAATCTAATGGTAAAAATATTGCATTTAAGATAATGACTAATTAGGATTAATTAAAGAGTAAATATTAGCGGACCCTTGCGGAACCTCACTCAGTACCTCTGACCATCTAGAGACTTCAACAGCAAGTACATTCTCATTCTCATGACATTCTCAATATCGAAAGTAGAGGATGTACGTAAAGGAAAAAAAGGCATATTATCATTAGTTTCTTTATTAAAGACTGAATGAAACTGATCATTTAATAGCTCAGCTATCAGTTTTTTATCATTCGTTAAAGAATCATTAGTTATTAATATCAAGAATCATTAGATTTTTGTTCAAAAATTTATTTCGATGTAATAATACTATAATTATTTAGTTTATTAGTCCATTTTTATAAAAATATTAGGAAAATATTGGGGTATTTTGGATTACAGGTTAATAGCGTCATTCTGTTCCACTGGTTTAGACATGAGCATGAGCATGCACTAGAGCATTTTACTGATAACAAAACCAGCTTGATTTTCTTCTACCAGTTTAACAACCAGTGGAACAGAATGACGCTATTAACCTGTAATCCAAAATACCCCAATATTTTCCTAATATTTTTATAAAAATGGATATCCAGGAATCATATACCTAACTGCTAGAAATGAAGAACTAGGTTTAAAAGCAGTAAAAGACCTTGAAGCTCAAGGTTTAAAAGTCGCTTATCATCAGCTTGATATCGATAATCAAGAGAGCATTGACAGATTTGCCAAATTCATAAAAGAAAAACACCAAGGCTTAGATTTGTTAGTTAACAATGCGGCAATCGCTTACAAAGTGGCCGACACCACACCATTCATGGAACAAGCCAAAAATACCATTCGAATTAATTTTACTGGAACTCTAAATCTTTGCCAGGCTTTGTTTCCTTTATTAAGACCTCATGCTAGAGTTGTAAATGTTTCTAGTAGAGTTGGTATGCTTAATATCGTAAAAGATGAAGAATATAGAAATAAACTAATCAGTGATGATTTAAATGTAAATGAGTTAGTTGGACTAATGTCACATTTTGTAGAGTAAGCTATTTTAGAATTTATTATAAATTTAAATTTAAGTAAAAATTAACTTTTAAGACTAGCACGTTTGGGTAAGAATGAAAAAATATGTAGAAGTGCATATGGAATGTCAAAAGTGGGTGTAACTTCATTAACCAGGATTCAGCAAAGACAATTCAATGCAGATTCAAGAGGAGATATTGTAGTTAATGCCGTATGCCCTGGTTATGTAGCAACTGACATGAGCAGTCATAAAGGACCTTTGACTACAGAACAAGGAGCTGAAACACCGATTTATTTATCTTTATTGCCAGATAATTGGTCGGGACCTAAGGGTGTTTTATGGGCTGAGAAAAAAGTCGTTGAATGGGGTGATTTAAATTGATCATGGAAATAATCAAATTTGATATTTAAAAAAAAAACAGTTGCACAATTTAAATAAAATTTTTGGCAAAAAATTTGAATTTTTTTAATTAAGCCTGATTAGAAATCTAAAGGAAAACGATCTTCTAATCAAAAAGCCTATTTTTTTCTGAAATTTTCAAGAAATTATTCACACAATTTTCAGACGATCTTAGAATTCTATTCTTAAGTATTAAACTCAAAACTTATACTAGTAACGGGTGAGTCATAATGTTTTGCAAAATATTCAAATCAAGATTTTAATATGATCAGAAAATCGGACAAGGCTGAAATTTTACAAACTTATAAACATATTAGCTTTGTATTTTTTTTAAGTTTGGTTTTTGATTAGTGCATTGCATGGGTGCTCTAGGCCTTCAGGTGCACCTGGTACCCTTTGAAGAGATTGTCCCCAGCCTTTATTTTTTCTTTATATTTATTATTATTAATAATGTAAACTATGAATAATTTAGCTATCTAAAACACTACATATCTTAATTTTCTGATAATCAATTCTTAAAATAATGTTAAAATACTACAAAAAATGCACTTTTTTAGGCATGTTTGAAAAAATAGAAAAAACGAATATAGACTTATAGCTAACGATAGGAGTTTTCGATTTTTATTTGTACCAGTATCTATTTATGTAAGATAAATATTCTCTAAAAAATTTGGGACGATTAGACTAACCAAAAAGTTTTAAGGCTAAAAAAATTACATTAAAAAAGTCTTATCGTCTTTAATTTAAAAAACAAATAAAATGAATAAATAAAAAATAATATGAAAAAAAATTTATCATTAATTTTTTTTTATAAAAATAAAAATTAATTTGATTTTCTTAATTACAAGACGTTTGAAAAGTAATGATCATTAACCTCAAGTTGCACTTGAATTGATTTTTGAGTTGAGTTAGAAAAAGAGAAAATATTACCTGTTTTTTCTATCTTTTTGCATCGTTGTTCTTATAACTGTCAAATTTATTTTATTAATGTCAAGAATCATTAGATTTTTGTTCAAAAATTTATTTCGATGTAATAATACTATAATTATTTAGTTTATTGTCCAATTTATTTATTCAATATTATCAAAAGATTGCAAAATTAAAAAATAATACTCAACAAAATTACAAATTACTGTTTATCCAAGGCTTTTTAGAAAGAAAAATATTTGGAAAATATTGGGGTATTTTGGGTTAGTGCAGAACAGCGTCATTCTGTTCCACTGGTTGTTAAACTGGTAGAAGAAAATCAAGCTGGTTTTGAATCAAGATATGAAGATACCTGATTCCATTGTGTGCAATTGCTATTACAATTTTCCTGATCCTGTTAAATATCCTAAACATGTGGCACATGTCACTCTTAATTTCAATTTATCTATTTTAATTTTCTTCTGTGTTATTCTAATTTTTTATGCGTTTTTCACTTTAATTTATGCTTTATAAACCTCATTCATTCTTTTTTTTTTTAATTTGAATAAGTCTTAGGTTAAAAAAATAAATATTAGGATCAATCAAAAAATTTTGCGTTTTTTTAAATATTTTAATTTATCAATAAAAATTTTTTTATAATTTTCATTTTATCTAAATTAAAGTAAAATGTCTTGAATACTTTTTATTTTGAGCTAAAATAAATCAATGAGAAGCTAGAAAAATAAGAATAAGAATTAAATTTAGAGCATAGTTTTTAGCAAAATTTTTACTTTGACTTGAAGAATTAGAAGCGTAATTACGTGATTTTATTTTAAAGCTATACAATTCATTTTCATTTGAATCTATAAATCTAAAATTCATAAAATTCTTGTCAGCCTTGCCAAGTGCTATTGCTCCAGAGCACGTTTCACAATCAATTTGCTGGTCTTGTCCACTAATCCAAAAGTATTTTATTATACTCTCATCTATTTTATCTTTATTAATTGGCTTATCAATCACAAAATTTGTTGTTCCTGAAACTAAAAATTCAACTGTATGATCTAAATAAGTATCAGTAAAATGCTCTAGTGCATGCTCATGTCCAGTAAAGTATCCGTCTACTTTATTTTTGTGCAAAGCATCTCTTAATTTTTCAATCATACAGTAATTTGGACCCAATTCACCAATAGACCAAAGTGGATAATGCCCAAGAACAATGTAATAATGTGCATCTGTTTTAGAAAATTTTTCAATTTTTTCTATTACTTTTTCAAGATATTCGCCCATCTCGGCGTCAGTTCCTTCATCACAAATCTTTTGGGTATCAATAATAACAGCTTTAATAAGAAGCTCTGAATTCAAAATTATATCTAAGTCATAAAGGTAACTAGGCAAAATCCATCGCTTGGATTTCATTGTGTACTCAATCTGAGCATAATGATCGGCTTCAGAAATACTGCCTCTGTAATCATGATTACCTTTATTTTTTTTTAATTCTAAATAAATATTTATATTAAATATTTACCTAGAGATAAAAACCAAGGCGTATTTTCTAAATTCGAATCGTTAAATACTTTTTCAAATGAGTCCTGGAAGCGCTGATCATGAACATTTTTTACGCCATCAAAATAAAAATTATCACCCATTGCAAATTGGAAATGAGTATTATACTCTTTTGCCAATTTAGCCATTAGCATTGACACTTGTGAAAGTACATGTGTATAATATGGTGGATCTGGTATACCACCTTGATCGGCAATCATGAAAAAATTCACCGATGTATCACTTATTTCGATGGTAATCGATTCTTTCCGGTAAAAATAAATGATTGTTTATTTTTTAAAAATTCTTACCATTGCTTTTCAAAGTTAATCTTGAATTTTTGAATTCCCTAATAATAGGATATTCTTGATTAAAGCAAAGTTCTAATGTGATAAAAATAATTGCTAAGTATAAAAAAAATTTCAACATTTTTTCTTAAAACATAAATTGTTAAATTAGACAAGATTTAAATATCAAAATGGTTGATAATAAACTTATTACGTTTAGATAAATTTTTTGGCAAACATTTTCTTGATTTTTTCTAAATAGTAAAATTAACATGAAAAAAGTTGAAGAAAAAATACCAAAGTTATAAATTACGCTGTAATAAAATTGTTTAATTGCACCAATTTTTCGACCGGCTATCCTTTTTATTTTAATAAAACATAATAAATTTCAATTTTTTATTAATTTATTCGTTTAATTAAAATTTTTTTTTAAAATTCATGAATTTTAAGAAGTAATATTTTGTGTCAAGACTCGTACGGGGTTAAACTTTGGTTTTATCTAGTTTTTGGTAGCATAAATGGAAATTTTAATGGCGCCTACTGGACCGCCAAAAAATGGTGTTGAAGGATACAAAATAAAACATTTCAAATATAAAAATTTAGTAGATATAAGAACTAAGCATAAGAAAAATCAAGAAAATTTAGATTTTCTTCCACGCGGCAATCAAGGCGGCCGACACCATATTTTGGCGATTAAATGGCCGTCATCAACGCTACTCAATCCTGGTTATTATTATACCATTTTTTTGAGCAAAGTTTGTAAATAATTTAAAAAAAAAAAAGAAATTGCTTAGGAAGTAAATTCAAAATTAGATAAAATATTCTGGAGCAGAATCAATATATATTTTTATAAAATCTGGTAGGAACCATCTTTGTAAATTAGACCAAATTCTGTACCAAATTTAAATAATTTAAAATTAAATAAGATGTTTTATTTCAAAAGTCTTTCATGCTTAAGAGCCTCACCGAGATTAGATATATTTTTTTATTTCCTTAAGTGTATTTTCCAAGTTTTCATTCATTCAGATAAATATTTTAAATTAAAAAATTAGAGATTAAGATAGTGCCGTAGAATTTCCTCCTGCAAGCCCTTAAAACTAAACCCGACTAGTTCGAAACCTATTAAAGAATTTTATATTGGAAAATTTATCTTTTATTTTAACAATATACTTAAAGCTTAGATTTTTAAGCAAAAGAAAATTATTTATATGTATTACAAAGCATTATTCAATTTAAAAATAAAAAAAAATTTCAACTAACTAAAATCAATAAAAAATAAAAATGTCTTTTTGGAATTAGAAAAAAATCTATTGTTATCTATTTTAATGTTTCAATTATATAAAAATATTCAAAACTCATCAATAATTTATCCAAAAGTATTTTATAAAAATCTCATCAAGAAGTTTATCTAAATTATTTTACAATTTTGATTAATCTATTTCGAGCATTTTTTAAATCAAAATTTTTAAATACTGAGTAAGTTAAAATACTGAAATTGAAAAATTCTTACCGTCACTTACCGTCATACACTTATCTAAGCAAAGCATTCAATTTTTATAGGATTTTTGATGTCTAATTTCTTTTCAAATTCAATTTTTGTAAATATTTTGATTGAAAAAAAAATTTTAAATGATCGTCAATAATATTAAATGAACTACTAGATCAATATGGCTACTTAGTTAAAAATAGCTAGCATAATCAAGCAAAAAATCAGCAGCAAATATCTATCTTTTCAAAATATAATTATAATTTAACTACCTCATGACTTCACAATTAACTTTCCATAATTAGGAAATCTCATTTTTTACCATAAGATTTTAAACTAACAATATTTTGCATTTCGAATAATGACTTTGCAAAATTTAAATAGGATAAATAAAGCTCGAAATTTTAATTGAACAAATAAAATGTCTAAAGTTGCAGTTGTTACAGGTTCTAACAAAGGTATTGGCTTTGCCATTGTAAAAGGATTGGCAAAACAGTATCCAGGAATCATATACCTAACTGCTAGAAATGAAGAACTAGGTTTAAAAGCAGTATGGCCGACACCACACCATTCATGGAACAAGCCAAAAATACCATTCGAATTAATTTTACTGGAACTCTAAATCTTTGCCAGGCTTTGTTTCCTTTATTAAGACCTCATGCTAGAGTTGTAAATGTTTCTAGTAGAGCTGGTATGCTTAATATCGTAAAAGATGAAGAATATAGAAATAAACTAATCAGTGATGATTTAAATGTAAATGAGTTAGTTGGACTAATGTCACAGTTTGTAGAGTAAGCTATTTTAGAATTTATTATAAATTTAAATTTAAGTAAAAATTAACTTTTAAGACTAGCCCGTTTGGGTAAGAATGAAAAAATATGTAGAAGTGCATATGGAATGTCAAAAGTCGGTGTAACTTCATTAACCAGGATTCAGCAAAGACAATTCAATGCAGATTCAAGAGGAGATATTGTAGTTAATGCCGTATGCCCTGGTTATGTAGCAACTGACATGAGCAGTCATAAAGGACCTTTGACTACAGAACAAGGAGCTGAAACACCGATTTATTTATCTTTATTGCCAGATAATTGGTCGGGACCTAAAGGTGTTTTATGGGCTGAGAAAAAGGTCGTTGAATGGGGTGATTTAAATTGGTCATGGAAATAATCAAATTTGATATTTAAAAAAAAAACAGTTGCACAATTTAAATAAAATTTTTGGCAAAAAATTTGAATTTTTTTAATTAAGCCTGATTAGAAATCTAAAGGAAAACGATCTTCTAATCAAAAAGCCTATTTTTTTCTAAATCTAACTTTTACTAGTATATTTTTTATTAATTCAATTCATTTAAACAATTTTTGTAAAAGTAAAAGCATATATATCGTGCAGAAGTATAAATTTTAATAAGCCATACCAACTTTGAGTCTAATAACCTACGTCAGATTCTATCAATTTTAATGATTTTCGGGGTATTGTCCAATATTTGAATGTTTGATCACAAAAAATGTGATCATTTTTATAATGCTGATGTTGTGAACAAGACTTCACCCAATCACCAAATCGATGATCACACTATTATGATATGTAACATAAAAATTAAAATTAAGGAAAAAACTTTTGTGATCAATATTTTTATTTATGTGATCAGTCTTCAAAGATTGATTAAAATTTTCCACAAGAACTACATCGCTATTAAAAATAATGGCATTATTTGCATTGGTAGATATTTTTCTTTACTTAAAATTCATTACTGTACCAAATTTTTTGCAGTAAGATTAAGAGCATTTCTGATCGTTTTGGATTAAGCCAATTTTGGCTATTTTCTCAAAAAGTTTTAAACTCACTTGTCAGGGACCGACTAATGTGTTACCCAGACTTGTGCAAAAGTAAAAAAAAAAAGCCTTTTTAGAGTCTTTTGAAAGTCAAGTCAGAGACTTGAGTTGAAGAAATTTTCATTTGACTTGACTTGACTTTGACTTTATGACTTTTGAACAAATTATGGTTTTACCCTCAAGAGAATAATCTTATAATTGGAAGTCAACATGGATTTGTTCCTAAGAAAGAATGTGTCACGAACCTACTTAAAGAAAGTCTAAGAAAGTTTCCCAGTTCAAATTAGAAACAATTTACAGCTGCATTAAGCGCCAGACATGTATTTTTCTCCAACAGAGTAGTTCTGTATAGTAATAAGTTGCTAGAAAATGTAGTAAAATTAAAGTCAACCACAAGTTTTAAGATGGCTTTAGATGAGTTCAATGGAATCGGCTGCTAGAGCTCTACACGACCAGAAACTCTACATCTTAAATGTCGCAGCAAGAACTAGTACTACTACTCCTTTCAAAATTCATTTTAAACTAAATAAGCGAATGTTTTATAAAAAATATTTTAAAAAGTTTATCTATTTTTTTATTTTCTGCACTGATAATCATTTGATAGCATATTGTGTGATCATTGATTTAGTGATCAGTCTTGTTCACAGTACCAGCATTATTAAAATGATCACATTTTTTGTCCAATAGTGATAAAAAATGTGATCATAACATATTGGATAAGACCCGATATGTCCACCAAAAAAAAAAATTATAATTAAATAAAAATTTAAGTTATCTCAAAATTAAAAACAATCCGAATGTGTATTTTTCTGTTTTGTTAAAGCTTTAAAATGATTTTATGAAGTAAAAAATTTTAAAGTGAGTGTCTATTTTTCTCAAAATTTAACATTCCAATTTTTGAAAAATAGTTTAGGACCAAGATCAAATATAATCTTTATTAAGAATCAATTAAAGAGTTAATATTATTTTATTCATTAAATATACTTTAAATTAAAGTCATAATATTGCACTTTAAATTTTGAACTCACAATTTAACAAATTACAAAATTTTTTTAGATAATTGAATTTAGCTGAAAATTTGGTCAACCAAAATAATCGATTTTCGTAAACCAAAAACTGTTTAATAAAAATTTAGCTTAACTGCTAACCAATCTAATCCAACATTACTATTTAACAATTACTTAACACCTTTATTGTTTATTAACCTAAATATGTACTCCTGGTTTGAGACTACTTGTCTGTTTCGTTCAAAAGTTTCTTCACAGCATAGCAATTCTATTTTGTTGGATAAATGATAATTCCAATAGGTAGTCAAAAATAATGAAAACTATGAAACTCATCGAAATTAAAGTATATTTTTTTTGTCTAGTTTAAGAATATGAAATTAGCCTTTAACTATATTCTTGTTAAATTTTTCTGTTTTTAGGCTGTAAAATGTTCCCATGTTCACACAAAAACAAAAGTCAAATGTATTAATTTCAAATATTAACTTAAACAATAATAAAATAATAAATAAAAATTATAAAAAAGCTGTAAATGTTCTAAATATTCTTATTTTTTTACATTATCTTTATATGAATAATTTTAACAAAATTGCACTATTCAGCTATTTTGCACGCGCTATAATATTCAGCATATATTAATTTGAATTCAAATTAAAATACTACACAAAATTTCATACGATTTGAAAGACACGTCATATACATTCACCAATAAACTTATTTTTAAAAACAAAATCTGTTTAATCAAAAGTACAATTGATATTTTTTAGATTTGTTAATCAAATGGCAACATACCAAGAGTTTATTCAGCAGAATGAAGAGCGTGATGGAGTCCGTTTTAGTTGGAACATTTGGCCATCGAATAAACTTGAAGCAACTCGTTTAGTAGTTCCAGTAGGTTGTCTGTACAATCCTTTTAGAGAACGACCAGACTTACCACCTTTGTACTACGATCCTGTTGTTTGTTCTCGTTCCACGTGTAGAGCAATTCTTAATCCTTATTGCCAAGTTGATTATCGAGCTAAGAGCTGGGCATGTAACTTTTGTTTTCAAAGAAACAACTTTCCACCTCAATATGCTGGAATGACCGAACAGCAACCTCCAGCTGAGCTTATATATCACTATTCGACTATTGAGTACATACTACCCAAAGTTCAATGTCATCCGCCAGTTTTCTTGTTTGTCTTGGATACTTGTATGGATGAAGAGGATTTGCAAGCTGTAAAAGAATCACTTCAGATGTCACTGAGTCTTTTGCCTCCTAATGCTCTGGTCGGTCTCATAACCTATGGAAGAATGGTGCATGTGCATGAATTATATCAGTCCGAAGATTCGACAAACAATATTGCAAAAAGTTATGTATTCAACGGAACCAAAGATTTGACAGCGAAACAAATTCAAGAAATGTTAGGTTTGAATAGACAAATTCCTGTCAATAAACCTGGCCATCCTAATCAACCAGGCCAGCCAGCCCAACAACAACAGTTTCTTCCTCCAGGATACAAATTTCTTCAACCAGTCTCCAGCTGTGACATGGTACTAACAGATTTACTTAATGAACTTCAACGTGATTCTTGGCCAGTGCCGCAAGGCAAACGTCCGCTCCGATCGACAGGAGTTGCACTATCAATTGCTGTAGGCCTTTTGGAAGCTTTGTATCCAAATTGTGCCGCTAGAATCATGACTTTTATGGGAGGTCCATGCACACGTGGTCCTGGCATGATTGCTGATGATGAGCTGAAATTTCCCATCAGATCCCATCATGATATTGATAAGGATAATATTAAATATATGAAGAAAGCTATAAAACACTATGAAGCGTTGGCAAATAGGGCAGCTGTGAACTCGCACATTGTAGACATTTATTCAGCCGATGTTAATCAAACTGGTCTTCACGAAATGAAATATTTATGCAACTACACTGGCGGTCATATGATTCTTGCCGATTCATTCAACACTTCATTGTTTAAACAATCATTTCAGCGAGTATTTTTAAAAGATTCCAATAATGATTTTCGAATGGGCTTTGGTAGCATGATTGATGTTAAAACTTCGAGAGAACTTAAAGTTAGTGGAGCTATTGGAACTTGTGTTTCATTGAATAACAAAAACCAATTTGTAAGTGAAACAGAGACTGGCATTGGCGGAACCAGTTCATGGCGCATTAGTGGAATTTATCCCAATACAACTTTGGCTTTTTTTTTCGATATTGTTTCTCAGGTAAATTCAAAAATTTTTTTTTTTCTTTTTTTTTTTTTTCTGAAAAAAATTAACTAATTTAACTGATTTCTAATTAAGAATTAAAAAATATTCTAGATCATGTATTTAAGATTTCTTTGAATTTTGCTTTTGAAATTCACTAACGTTTTGAATAGAAAAATTAATTTTTTTCGAGATTTTTGATCCAAAATATTTTTAAGAAATTTAAATCAATTTTAGAGAATAAGAACTTTTAAAAAAAAATATAAAATCTACAAAAAAAGATACATTAAAAGTTTAATTAAAAATTTAGAAGACTCGTGTTAAAAAAAAGACATGATTATTTTCAAAAAAATTATGATTGTTTCATTTATTTTTTATTTTATAAATTTTATTTAAATTAATAAGCTATGTTTGTCTCTTTGACAAAAAATTCTAAGCATCTTTAAATTAGCAAATTGAAGCTAATGATCAAATTTATATCATGGTGCTCAAAAATTATCACCAAAAAAAAAGCTTTTGAAATGCTTTTCTATCCAGAAGTATATTTTCAAAGTTAACATTTTATACTAAATTTTATTCTTAATGTCTTCAAATTTTCGAAAAAAATTTTTTTATGCAGAATCAAGCCCACTACTTTGCTATGGTTTAGAATGTATTGCTACACATAGAAATTTTTCACTGCATTAAATAATAAACTTTTCAATCTATAAAATTCTTAAAAATTTTTAAAAAAATAATTTTTGAGCATTAAATTTTGATCATAAAAATTTTCATAAAAAAATTGTAAATTTAACAAATCGTTAAGTTGCTATAAGACTTTGGGCTAAGAAAAGAATCCAAAAATCTGAAATATGTTTGACTTGCTTTTACTAATATTTATTAAAAATTTATAAATTTTTCGCTAAAATATGGTTAACTTATAATTTATAACTTTTTGCTTTGTGCAAACTGTTGAAATTACAAAAAGAGGAACGCCAGTATTCAATTTATTTATTGAATTTATTTATTTTATTTTAAAAATCTAATTAAATTTGTGTTTTTAATTATTATATTATTGATTTAATGCAAAAAATCAAATTTACCGATTTTTCTATATAAGGAACTTATAAAAATTTTTTCTATTTATTATTTAAATTTTGGTTATTAACTATGTCTTAAGTTAAAATTTTCGTTTCGAAATAGAAAGATTAAAAATAAAAGTACCTAATTTGAAAAAATAAGAATTTCATTGATGGAGATTTTTTAGTTAATTAATTTTTTTCAATAGCAAGGTGGACCTACTCCACAAGGCGGACGAGGCTATATTCAATTTACTAACAACTACCAGCATGCAAATGGGACTCGGCGAATTCGTGTCACTACTGTCGCTAGAAAGTAAAATAAACTCAACTAGATAAAACAAAAAATAATATTTTACCTTTTTAAGCATGATTGATGCTAATGTAAATATGAATCAAATTTCTTACAGCTTTGATCAAGAATGCTCGGCTATTTTGATGGCTAGAATAGCAATTTTTCGCGCTGAAACAGATAATGGTCATGATGTTCTCAGATGGTTGGACAGAATGCTTATAAAACTAGTAAATTCTTATTTATTTAGACAATATCAATCTTGAGTTTGAACAAATTTTAAAATAATTTAGTGTCAAAAATTTGGTATATATGAAAAAGAAAATCCGAATACATTTGTGCTGGCTGAGAACTTTTCTCTTTATCCACAATTTATGTTTCACCTACGAAGATCGCAATTCCTTCAAGTGTTCAACAACAGTCCTGATGAAACTGCTTATTACAGGCATTATCTTTTAATCGAAGAGCTGACTCAAAGCTTGATAATGATACAACCAATCTTATATTCTTATTCATTTAATGGGCCTCCGGAACCAGTTCTTTTAGACAGCTCGAGTATTTTAGATGATCGCATACTACTAATGGACACTTTCTTTCATATATTGATCTATCGTGGAAAGTCTGTTGCTGAATGGTTTGCAATGGGCTATCAAAATTTGCCGGAGCACGAAAATTTTAGACAATTACTGCAAGCTCCCATAGATGATGCTCAAGAAATTTTGCAGTCCCGATTTCCAATGCCTCGCTACATTGACACAGAACATGAACATTCACAGGTAAAAAAAAAATAAATAATAATATTAGATTTTTAACAATATTTTTTTTTAGTCAAGATTTTTGCTATCCAAAGTGAATCCTTCTCAAACCCACAATAATTTGGCATATGGGTATCAACAAAATGTGGCTTCATCACCAATATTGACTGATGATGTCAGTTTACAAGTGTTTATGGACCACTTAAAAAAGTTATCCGTTTCCCAGTCAAGCTAAAAATTTATCTGTGTTTCGTTTTCCGAGTCTAATTATTTATAAAATTTCTTTTATTATCGATTTAATAAAATTTTAGAATTTATTTTGGTATTTATTTTTTAAAAATTTTGACTTTTTAGCAATAAAATTATAAATTTATTTCTCATCTCACCTAGACTTTAACTAAATTCTAACATCTAACTAAATTTTGTTTAAATTAAAATCAGAGAAACTGAGACTGTTTTAATTTTTCCCTATTAATATTTCCCAAATTTTGATTTTGTAACAAAAAAAATTTTGTTCTCAATTAATGTTTGTTCATTCTACTTAGAAGTCATAGAATTTATATCCAAATAAAATTATTTAAGATTCGTAAGATTCTTAGTTTGATAATCAAAGAATATGGAAAAATCAAATGAAACAAGTTTCAAGAACATTTCAAGCATCGTATCTTTACATATAGAAAGCAATAAACCTTAATCCATCTATTTACATCTATACATCTATTTCTTCTATTGAAAGTCTAATGAAAGATGTAATACTCCATTATTTATTCAATCATATTTCAAGCTTAAAGTGACATTTTATCCATACAACCAAGTTATTATAAGCTAAAACCTTTTAAATTCAACAATAATATCAAGTGTTTTATTTTGTATTTGGACTATTAAATAAAATTTTGTCTGTTATATATCATTTTTTTTGTCGATCCTGTGGTGTAGTGGTTAGAACACCCGACATCCAATCAGGAGGTCGTGGGTTCGAATCCTCACCCAGTCCGGCTGCAAACGCGTTGGGTTAACTACCCGACCGTCCAAGGCATTTTAAGTTACAAAGAAATCAAGAAAAACGAAAGAAACTCAAGGAAAAAATCGACTTGAGTGGAAATCAAAAGTAATGACCCTATGCTCCACAAGGAGTGAATAAGGGAACTCACCAATATATATCATTTTTAGGGAACTCACCAATGTGTGATTTAAGAATATATAAATTTATAATTTCAGATAGCTTATTTCTAAATTTAAGGAATAAAGAAGTGGTTCAAACTTTCTCGGAGCCATTGAGTTAGAAAAATGTATAAAGAATGTTCATTTCAACTTCTTTATTCTAAATAGGTATTATATGATGGTACGTTGAAGTGACATGAGATTAGTAAGTTTGTAAATACATGTGTATATAGATTAAATAAATTTTAGAAATGTTAAATTGTACCAGACGTGTACTTAGTGCAATACTAACAAACCAATTGCACTATCCTACATTGTCTGCATAAATCAAAAAATTTTTTGACTTGGCATTACATTTAAATAGTTTTTCGTTTAATGATATAGCTGAAAAAAAAACCTTAGTTAACTGAAAAATATTTATTCCATAAAAATTGTAAAATTTAAGGAAATTGATTTTTCTGATTTAAATCGTATCTCCTCCGAAGGATCAATTATGACCCCTCTTTTTTTTTAAAAAAAAAGCTAGACAAAATTTTGAACAAATCTAGGGTTTTACTTTATTGCTTTATTTTTCTTAAAAAATCTCTTCAAATCATGTAATTTTTAACAAATTTGTATATTAATATCCTATTGATATTTTTTTTTCTAAATTTTACTAAAAACATACCTAAGAATATATAAAAAACAACAACTTTTTAAAGGATTTGCTATTTTTGGAACCCTGGATGTAAAAATTTTTTTTATCCCATTCCAAAAAAAAATTTTGGGCGTAGATTACGAATTTTGAGTCAAAAATGTGGAATTCAGATAGCACTAAAGTTTCGAATTTCGTGAACTTTATATCTTTTCAAAGTATCACATGATATATTGTGTTTCAAAGCTTTTTATCTTTCTGTTTTGATCAGGACAATGACAATGGTAAAAGGGAAGAAAAAATTTTTTTGACTTATTTTCCCCCAAAAATTGGTTCTAATAGATTTTCATGTAAGCTGATTAGTATTTTAATTAAAATATTGAGATAGTGTCGTAAGTATAAATTATTTATTTTTAAATCTAAGGACTTAAATTAACGAATTTCTAAAATTATTAAATAAAGCTATTTTCTTGAAGTATACATGTCTTCATCATCTTCTCTGGATTGACCTCGATCACCCACAACAGTCTTTGTTGATACACTTGATTCAATTGTTTGGTTATCTAGCTTAACAACCATATCTTTTGGATCAATTTTCTTTACGATATTTTCAGTAGATTCCCTTTTTTTCGTGCTCTTTTTCTCTTCTGGCCAAATATATGTTCTATATAAATCCATAGCTTGTTTTGAACTGGCTTCGTAAGCTTTATTATAGAAATATTTAGCTTCTTTAGGATAGCATAAAGCAGCTGAACCAGTTGTAAGAAAACTAGAATATAAAAATTTTCTAAAAATCGATTTTCGATATCCTAAAAGTAAGCCACTCAGACCGCTAAGCGATATAAAGGCAAATTTAGGTATAATGTTGGTCTCTGATCGAATATAATCAACTTTTGTCTTCAAAGAATCCCGTGACTGCTCATAATATTGAACACTATAATTTGTTTGATCTTGGAACTGCTTCATTAAGCCGCAAACCGATTGGCGAAAATCAGAAACCAACTGTTCCAGTTGCGACTTTTCTGATTTTTCAATCACCACCCATACTGGCTTGGCTGATTCACTGGACAAATCACCGTATATTGGCAGATCTTTAATTTTTCTAGGTGACATCTCTTTTTACTTCAAAAAAATTCGAAAATTTAATATTACTTTTAAATATAGTTGCTTAAGCGTCTTCAATTTTTTTTTTTGGAATAATTTAATTTATAAAATTAAGACAATTCTTTTGTCTTTAATCATTTAATGAAAAATGTTTACAATTGTTGATTTATTGTTTTATTAATTAATAGAATTCATAAATCAAAATTGATAGTTTTTTTTTTTCTAAATAAAAATTGAAATAAATTTTTAAAAATTGGGAAAAATGAAAAATTTTTTTAAAAAATTTAAAAAAAGTCGATTATTGCTAAAAATAAATATTTTTACACTTAGTCAATTATTTTTTTTCAGATATTCGTACTTTATTTTTTTTTCGGCCTTAATTTTAAAAATTGATTAAAAAAGATTAAAAAATTGAGTATAATTTTCATTATTAACGATTTTAATGACATTTTTTTGATATTTCAAAGATAAGCTAAATTTTCAATAAACTAATTTTATAACACGCCTCGTATGAAAATACAAGAAATAAGCTTGAAATTCATCTTAGAGTATTGGATCAAGGTTTACGGAATGATTTAATCAAAAATTTAAATTCAAAAAGCTAAAATTAAATTACAGATAGAAAATTAGCCAAAATTTCTAAAGAATTTTGTACATGATAACCAAAAATATGCAGTTTAGCGTGAAATTATATATTAAATATTTGAAAAAAAAAATCTATAAGCTAAAATTCTTAGATCCTGAATAAAAACATGATTTTAAAGGCACATATGTTCAAGGAAAAATTTTTAAATTCTTTAATCGTGTTTCCTTAATTATTTGATTAATTTTTAAAAATTTTTAGAATTAAAAAATAAATGAGGTGATGAAATCCAAGCTCATTGACTCCACTAAACAATTTTTGCTACTCTAGATTTCTCTTGTATTAAAAAACGATGATATTTTAAAGACATTTGTTTTTTTTTTAATTACATGCAGTTATTTCTTACAAGCATCTATTCAAAAAATAATTCATTATGAAAAAAACTAAAATTTAAAGAAAATAAAAATTTACAAATTTTACTGGGCATGGAAAAGATCGTTATAGATTCAAATAATAACAATACTGTGTTAAAAATAGATCGACCTCAAATAGACAAAATAAAAGAAGCAAAAAAAAAGATAAAGATAAGCAATTCTGATTCAAGTATGTCCTTGGATCACGGTAGCAAATACTCATTCCGCTTATGGAATATTCGAGTGTCTGATCTGGATTCAGAAGAAAAATATCTTCGTCAGAGAACTTTCAATTTCAAACTGGAGGCAAAATTTTTTCGCTTTAGCGGTTTTAATTCATTCTCAGAAACAACTCTTTTATTTTCCAAAAAAAAAGGCCTTGAAATCACCACTTATGGTATTTATTGATATATTTTAAAAACAACTATATCAGTTTTTGTTTTTTAGAAGCTAAAAATCAAATAACAATGGTTATTTCCAGTGAAGATATTTTATATTGTGCTTGTGTTTTTCATGGACCAGTTTTCATGCTTTTTATAAAAATTGGTGATGTTGTGGCCAATACTTTTTATGATGAACTGAAAAATCTAAATTCTTTTGATCAAAAATTTAAAGCTAATTGTAAATTTATACTAAAAAAATATTAAATGAACTTATCATGTTTCTATTAAAGTAATTAATTTGACCAGAATAGCTGTGTTTCTCAAGGCGTCCGAAATAGAAGTTGGCATCATAAGTAACAATTTGAAGAGATTTTTTGACTCCATATCTAGCATTGATGATAAACCGGTAAAACTTCGAAAATCAGTAATATCAGTTAATTTTCAAATAACTTTAATTTTTAAGCGTCGATTGGATTTCTTGAATTTAAAAAAATCAAAAGAGCTTTTGATCAGTGAATTTGAAAATGATCAAGAGATTTTGAAAGAAATATACGATTTCATCACCGAATAATTACTTGTTATTTTTAATCATTATTTCTCTAGTTAGTTACTAATTTTTCTAGTAAATATCACCAATTTTGTTTAAATTAAAATCTAAAATACCAAAATAAATCGTTGAATACTGAATACATTTAAAAGTTATCCTTTTTAAAATATACCCAGACATTAAGTTTTTTTTCTAATTTTAAAATTCTAAGTTCTCTTAAATTTAATTTTAAAACTAATCAATTTTTGTGAATTAAATTTCAGTTTCCATTAATATTTGAATATCAAATTTAATAATAATAATAATAAAAGTTAATATTATACGGTCAAGTTTAGCTTAACTAAAATGACAAAACAGGAAGGCTAACGTAATCCCGCTAAAGTACACTTTTCGTTTTTTATTGTTCTACCCACATTGTCCAATCTGTTTTTGAACTGGTTGGTCGAACTTGCTG
>PJRA01000272.1:1609017-1621359 GCA_016987375.1 Brachionus koreanus
GTCTTCCTGCTTTGTCAGTTTAGTAAAACTAAACTTGACCGTAGAATATTAACTATTATTATTATTATTATTATTAAAGAATGCGAATGGCAAAAAAAAATATCTTTTTAATTTATAAAAATATACCAATAAGTAACTTTTTAGCTGTATAATTATTTTTAATAACTTAATTTGATTTATTTCAACTTAATCTTAAAAATTAGTATTAAATTGCTTAGTTTTAAATTTTAACCCCGCACCATAATTTAAATTCGATTTTTTTTTAATAAAAAAACTATTTTTAATTATTTTGTTTTATTTTTGAATTTTAATTATTTTTTTTTATTTTTGGGGTCAAGTAAGTATTTTCGGTTTCTGACCCAGCATTATTGTAGGTTTTTTGAATTTTAAAGCCGCGTCAAATCATGAAATTTGAATTTTTATGCACGCATCCCAAGGGGGGCGATTTTAACATTGGGCTGATGGTCGCTTATGCGTGCACTAAAACCTAAATGTTATCCCACGCACGATATCGCAAGGATTTACGGTAATTTACTAATATAAAAAATATCATTCCCTTGTAAACTTCTTTAAAATCTTTCCGATATAGAAATAATGGCAATTTAACTTTCTAGCCAACGATTAAAAGAACGTTTTTTGTATTCAAGACCAATGAATCGCCTTACAACTTCAGCTTTAGGCAATTTTTGGTTTAAAAAGTTGTAAGGTTTCGTAAGGTTGTAAGGTTACATTTATTACTAACAACTTATCCAAAATTCAACTTTTGGAAAATTTATTTTTTAAAGCTAGGATCAGTCTGATTTTAAATTTTGAAAAGAATCGGGAAATGCCTTGTCCACTCTTATAGCAAATTAAACTTAACTTTTGTGCCACTTTTATTCTACACCCGATACACTGTTCTATGTTTGTGAATTACTTTATATATTTTCTTTTTATTCAATTAAATGATTAAATTTCATAATTTCATAGTTTTCTAAACAGACAGCTCAGAATGATATTTGTTTCTAATTCTTCCTCTTTGTCTTCTTTCGTGGATTCGCAATAGTGTGTTTAGATTGAAGCAAATTTAAAAATGGTTATGATTATTAGGAGTTGAACAGTGAATTTATTCAAAATTGATAATTAATATTTAGGCGCTAAATTAAATTTTAACGTAAAAGATATTTCAATTTGTTGTTTCAAATCTACTAAAACATTTTCTGATCAATAATATGATTAAATTTGATAGAAAAATAAGCTAACTATAAATCTTATTTTTTGAAAAGTCATATAAAATATTTTTTTTACAAAGAGATTGAAATAAAATGTGAAATTATTAAAATCCTAAACATACAGTAACCAGAAACCAAAAACTCGTTTTTTAATCACTTTTTATCTCCAAATTTTTTATTTTCCTCTCTTTAAATTCATGCAACTCATAGCAAGAATAAGGCCTAAAAATCTATATCAAATTAAGCAGTTAAATCAAAATTTTGAGATGTCATTAGAACTTGATCAAATCGTAAATTATCAAATAATCATAAAAAAAATAGGGGAAAATATGTTATCTTCAATATATATACTATTATTCAAAATGTCTAAAAATTTAGACAACGAAAAATTTTATGAATCATCCTAATATTTTCTACTTTAAAAGTAATTTTTAAAAGAAATTTAATAATCATAAAATATAGTCTAATCTAAAATAAAGATAAAAAACTTTAAATTTTGGAATTTTATTAAAAAATTTTTTCTTATTATTTGTGGAATAAAATTAAAAAGTAAAATTGTTTTATACTAAAAAATTAAAAACATTCGCTTCATTTTCAGTGACAATCTTCATTTAGATCGATTTTTGTACGCCTCACACCAAAAAAGAAAAAACCTATTCCAATGCCTATTAGAATACTCAAGCATAACCAATAATTATAAGTCATAAAGGCGAGCATAATAAAATAGCTGATAGAAAATTGAATTACATGAAGAATTGTTTGAATTAAATGTTCAATACTCAATAATTTCCTAAAAAAAATAAATTAATTTTTAAAAAATTCAATCAAATTTCATAAGACCCGAGTAAATTTTAGTCATTATTTAAAAATTTCAAGACTTAAACAGTATTACAAATAAAATTTTATAAAATAATTATCTTTATAATCTTTAAAAATTTAATCAACTTTTAAAATAAATTTATTTGTTGAGACTTTTATGGGAAATCAACCGGGCTTTTTGAAGTTTGAATACTTTAATATACTCTTTATAAGTTTGTTGTCTGTTGGTGGATTGGATCTTGCTAGTTTGCATTTCTACCTCAACTTTGCGATTTTTAATTAGCCTACTAGCCGTTATTTTGTCTCGAAATAGTTTCAAAGCTTCATACGAAACAGCAATTATCATCAAAGCAAAACATGATATCAAAAGATCTAAAAAAAAAATAAAATAATCTTATAAAAAAAATTAATTTCTTATACCAGTTAAATTGTTAGTTTTCCAGCCAGGAAATACGATTATTTCTTTAAGACCAGCATGCATTATCATCTAAAAACAAAAAAATAGATTTATACCGTTTTCAAAGCTATTTAATTAATCAACCATCATTTGATGCCCAGAATGGTCATGTCCAGAGTGGTCCATTGAAGAAGAGGTGTGGTCAGTGTGCGGATCTACTGTCGTACTCATTGTGCCATGAACGTGATTCTGCTGAGACATAATTTTAGATTAACTTATTTTCTTTCAACTTTTTAAAAATTCACATTAAAATTTGTGAAATAAGTAAAAAAAAATTTTTTTTATATATTTTCTAAATTATCTTTTGAAAAGTCTATTATTTCAAAGCGTAATTATAGTTTATAAAGAATTTTAAGATTAATTTTAGGGCTGCAAAAATAGGATGATATCAAGGTGAATTAAAATAAAATTAAACTTTGGATTTTATTTGTTTTTTTTTGAAAGGTTTTTTAAAAAAGAAAGCATTTGAACACTTTTTGGATATCAAACTTTTACTCTTAGTTTTATTTTGTTTAGTTTGATTTATCACATAATTAGTGGTATTTTTATTAAGAGAAAACTTTTAAATAGAATAAATATCTTTTATTGTATTTTGTTTTGAGCTATTCAAGAATAAAAATTGGATAGACGCTTCAGGCTCATTTTTAAGTGCCCAATTAATTTTATCAGGTCAGTGCAAGAAAATTTTAAAAAATGCATTTCGGCTATGATTCAGCAATTATGTTTGAATCAAAAATTAAACTTGAGATTTTCCAAAAAATTTAGATATTATCGATAAAAAGCATCCAATTTAATTTGCCATTTTCTCATTCATTTATCTATACTTTTAAAAAAGAATAAGCAAATTTTGAAAATTGAGGTAAAGGTAATCAGTGTTAGAACAATTTTTTTTAAAGTCTTTTAACATTGTAAATTTGTTTCTTTTTTTTTCCTAAAAACATTCAAAATTAATTTTTTATATTTTCTACGAGTATAAAAACAAACAAATAAAATTTTTTTGGTTAATTTTGATTAAAAAAGGTGAGAAGAAAAAATTTTTAATTTTAATTCAACTCAATAAAGTTGCAATGGTCGAGTAATGCGAAGGTCGAATGCCCGCAATCTGAGGAATCTCTTTTCAGTTCTATGAGTGAATGTTCAAATTTCGCTTCAAAAAGAGTAACTCCTTTCTGCTGGCTACAAATAACTGATTTCTAATTAGAATTAATTCCGTTATTTGGGATAGCTTTTTAACTGCATTTTCGCAAATTATTTCGTAAATATTCAATATCATTAATAAAATGATATTTCACTGTAATCTACTCGATCAAAATCAATTATTCAATTTAATTATTTTTATTTTTTTCTCATGAAATATTTTTTTTTATAAAACTTATATATCTAATTGATTAAAAAATTAATTGGCATCTCGGATTACTAATCACTTAACTGAATATAGAAATAAAATTTTTGAAAATTTGAAATATAAAGTTTTTTCTAAATAAATAATTATATTTTATCAATTAATAAAAAAATATTTTTTAATTTTATTTTTGTACACGGTCATCAAAACTGCCGGAACTATTTTTTGGCGGTCCTATAGCCGACGGGACTCAACGCTAATTTAAAATAATTTATTAAAGCAGTTTTAAGGAGATTTTTATTTTAAATTTATTTACTTGATTTTAAAGCTAACATATCAGCTAAAATCATAAAGAAATTATTGAAAAAATTATTATTTTATTTAATGCTAAAAAATTTATAATTAGTGAATATTTGTTTCGTAAAAAATTTAGTCTATACTTATCAGATTTATTTTAAATTTTTTAACATTTATCAAATTAAATTAAAAAAATAAAATTTCTAATCTAGCGCTATCACATTTGAACTTTAAACAAACAGAGCATAAAATTAAACCATAAAAACTTGATAACAAAAAGACTAAATAAAAACTGTTATCATCATTTATGTAATGAAAATGTATTCACAAGAATTTATCCACAAATATATTTGGGTCTTGCCTGTTATGTGACCAAGGGGGTCATGTAATATGTGACCTAATCACTTATGTCAGTTTGGTGACCGGATATTTTTTTTTCGGATCACATAAGTTTGGGTCACACATTATATGACCATAATTTTCTTTCTTATATTTTTTAATTTAAACCAAAATATTTTGGTGATCCATGTTATTATTTCGCGATTTGATACAACTTCAAAATTGATCTTTCCATTTTCTTCCTGGCTTTTTCGCTTTCCCAGGCCAAATGTCCAAACTTGTGGACGTTTTAAATCCTTTTCTAATTAGTAAATAAATGGTTAAAATAAATCTTTTTATTTTTTTTTATATCAAACCCTTGTGATGTTTCACTTTAGCTTACAAAGATTCGTCTATCTCAACGATCAAAATAATCCTCAACGGCTTTCGAAATAATGAAAAAAATGACTCAAAATATATAGTTTTATAAGTTGTTCATTGAGAACACCACCACGATAAAAGGTCAATTTTTAGGATTTTTTCCACGCTTTCGTTACTTCAATTCCATCTTTTTACCTTTTTTCAAGCAGGAATCATTTGTAGAATTTTGAATTGGTAAAATTATCCCTAACGAAACCAAATAATTGAATAATTCGCGATTTTCTTAATCCATTTTATTAATTTTTTCAAAAATAAATCACTGTTTTTCAAAAAGTTGCAAGAAGATTTCAAATTTACTACATCATTTTTTTTTATTATTTTTTATTTAGCTTATTTTAGCATGAGAAGCGAAATTTAAAATTTTTGTCTTTAGAAATTTGGAATTATTTAAATTTTAGTGATCCATCAGAATACTTTTGATGACCCATTTAAATATTTTGGTGACCTATAAATTTGTAAATTTTTGGTAACAATGGTCATAAAATGTGTGACCCAAACTTATGTGACCCGAAAAAAAAATATCCGGTCACCAAACTGACATAAGTGATTAGGTCACATATTACATGACCCCCTTGGTCACATAACAGGCAAAACCCATATATTTATCTAAAGTTAAAAATAAAAAAATATTCGTTTACTATTTACTTATATATGCTTAAAGCTATCAAAATTAGTAGAAAGACATATTTAAGGTTTTCATTGTGCTTGGTCAATTGGCAAAAGTGTTTGAGTATTGGACAATAAAGACGTTCAAGTTGTTGTATGTAGCGTTTGTGCGGCCTCATTTAGAATATGCTGTCAGTGCATGGTGTCCAACAACAAAGAAGATCATAAAGCTACTTGAAAATGTGCAAAGAAGAGCAACAAGGTTGGTAAGGTGTATTAGACATTTATCGTACGAGCGTAGACTCGAGGTTCTTGGGCTTACAACTATGGAAGTGAAGAGAGGTAGAGCAGATTTTATAGAGTATTTCAAGATCACAAATGGTTTGAGTATTGTTGACCTTCATAATCACAACAAACTGGCTAACTCTATATCAATTGATGGCCCTGCTGGTAGTATTAGAGGGCACAAACACCAACTTGCAAGGCAGTTCACTAGAAGTACGCCAAGAGAGAACTTTTTGACAAATAGAGTGGTTAAGAGTTGGAACGAGCTACCACCGGAGGCTTTGCAATCCAAGACAAAAACGGCATTTAAACGGATGATCCATAAACTGAAATAAACTTAATTGAAATTAAACAAAAACAAACATTTTAGTAACTGAAGTATAATCAAAGACAGCTACTATAGCGAGCCCTATAGGTTTCGTTTACAGGGTAAAACCTGTCGTAACTTATTCTTATTCTTATTCTTATTATTATTATTATTATTATTATTATTGGATTTTTCAAAACTAAAATTAATATTTATAAAAAAAATTCTCTAAATAAATTAACAATATTTTAAATTTATTTGGAAAAATTTTTTTCTTCAAATAAATTCATTTAAAATTTATCAGATTTATGAACATATGTATTCTTTAACTCTCTGTTTCATTATATTTTTCTTTAATATTTTGATATTTTTTTACAATTTTTTGTTTTTACTTTTAAAAAAATGAAGATTTTCAAAGAGAATATATTATTGATAATCAATAATTTTAGTGATTGAAAAGCTTTGAATTCAAATGATCAAGGTTCAAAATAAACAAGATAAGATCTTTCAAATTAGATTTAAAAAAAAATATATTTAAAATAGCATTTTTAAATTGATTAAAAAGTCGTATTAAAGTTGTAAATCTACTGATAAAACAATGGTGACCAAGAGAAAAATTTTACATTATTATATATCTGACAACCATCACTGACTGAGCCAAGCACTGCAAATACTCTTATTTTTTTGGATAACTTAAAGAATTCATGTTTTTTACTCAATGATTTATAATAAAAAAATTATAATCTTTAGTGAATTCTTAAGTCAAAATTAACAATTCTTTAGTACTGTTTATTTAAAATTTTATTTTTTTCAAGACTAAGAGTTAAATCTTGAATAACAAATACTTAACAAGTTATAAATGCAATCGGATGATTGATAGAAATTGAATATCAACAAACTAGAAAAAGAGTCCAAACTACGACAATCTATAAATAAATGATCACACAAATACACAAATTATGAGAAAAATAATCTTAAATCTTTAGGTAATTTACTGTAGCTTATCACTATTATTATATCTTCTTTAAATTGATTAATTTATTTATTTATTTGTTTTACTGTATTGAGCTAATTCTCCATTAGAGCAAAAAAAATAAAATATAAAATAATAAAAATAAAAAAATATTAAAAAAGTTTATATATCTTATGGGAAAAAAGAAGAAATAGTAAGGCAGCAATTACACAGTGGTGTCGGGTATTCGATATATCAATGATTCGAAGTCTGCTTTAGATTCTTCCACAATTCTAACTACCAATGAAACAGAATGACTCAGACATTCTCTCAAATTTCTTTCGCTCAACTCATAAAGTCGTTGCGAGACTGTTAGTAGTTTAAGTTCATTAAAGGCCTCGTTAATATTGGAAGGAGTATCAAATCTTAATTTTAGAATAGCTGTTTTAGGCTGCTGAATTTTGAATTACTTCTAATTTTTGATATTAGTTTCAGAAAGAAAATAAGGAAAAATTTAATCTAAAATAGATCCGATCGAATACTTGTAAAGGTCTTCTAATGTGTTAAATCTTAGGTCCCATTTTTTATTAAAAAATTTTAATTAAATTCAACACAGAATTACAACGTTCCCTATTATCATTGAAGTAAAAGTTAATTTACTATCAAATTTAATAATTAATATTTCTTTTTGGCTTTAGTTTTGATTTTCATACATTCTTAGATAAAAATCTGTATTTCTCTCTATTGGTTCTTTAACTAGCTTGTCTGCCGTTTTTTGATGTTTTCCAACACCTGATTGCTATTGAATTTACAATGAGTTTTTTTCTAAAAAATGATACAATCTTGAATAGATTATACGTTCAAGAAGTTTGCCAAGACAACTGGTAATACTAATTGGTCGATAATTAGATGGATGCTGTGTTAAAGAGGATTTTTTAGGTATCATGGTGATATTGGCAGTTTTTCATGATTTAGAGACTATACATTCTTTGATTTAGGATACTATTAAATTAGAAATTTTAAATTTAAAGCATGGTATTTCTTTAAAAAAAGAAATTTATTAAAACAAATTATCAGAATATTCTGGATAAATGATGAAATTAGATAAACCAAATGCAGGTTTCGAAGACAACGAACAATCACATCTTATTAAGTTGATTTTCAAAAATGCTCGAAGCCTGTGAAACCTGAAGATAGTCTATCATTTAGATGAGAAGATGTTTGGTCGTTATTTCCATTGATGAAACAAAAAAGCTGACAATATTGAATTACTTGAAGATTCCAAAAAAATAATTCCTTTGTTAAAATGATTTTTTCATTTATTTTGTCTAAAATTATCGTGCTTATTCTTTTCATAGTCAAGCACCTAAAATAAAAAATCTGAACATGAAACACACCAAATTATAATAAAAGTTAAAAAATCGATTTTTTTTTTCAAATTATGTAAAAGTAAAGGATTAAAAAGGAAAAATAAAAACTATTCTCTGTTACTGGAAATTGAATAACCAGGAATTTAATACCTTGAGTGAAGAGATAAGCATCATTCGATTGCGATCTTTAATTAATATAATCAATACCTTGAAACGCCATCAGCTAAAGGAAAAATATCGACATGCTTTCTTTATGTAGTCTTGTCTTGCTGAAACATGCACTCTCTTGGTTCTATGATGCGTCAAACCCTGGCCTTTTTTGAAGAATAAAATAAATTTTCATTTATTTTCTAAAATTTATTTCAAAAAATAAATCAACTAAATTTTTCTTTTAGAGAACCTTCTATGCTTAAAATTCCTGTTAGCATTTTAATTGGTTTATTGATTTTTTTCTTCCTCGTCACTTTAGTTTCATGAGAAAAAATAAAATATGAACGAATTTTTCCATTTTTGTCTTCCATTTTTGGGCTCATAAAAGAATTTTATCGATTTTTCATGTTTTATAGCTCTATTGGATTGAAATTTATTTGCAATGAAATAATGCTAATCGAATTTTTTTTTTCTTCTATACCATTTTTTCATTTTTGTCAACCTTAATAATAAGCTCTCTATTGGTTTGAAAGATTATGAAAAATTTTTCGAGGGAATTGTCAATTCTCAAATTTAAATTCTATTACCTGATATGTCTCATTGAAGACAGTTTGAAATCGATAGCTTTGAAGACATCTTGATAAAAAAAACTGATCTGCAACTCATCTAAAATTAACACGTGTCTCATCTTTGAAAAATTTGGCCAAAATTGTTGGAAATCTGAATGGCTTCTGTTTTAACACAATACTTTTAAATGATCTTGTAAAATTATGCCATTTGTCTTATTTTAATTATTGATAAATTTTTTTGATCTGTATCACGAAACAAAAATGATTTACTAATTATTTTGAATAATGAATTTCCAATAGATTATAAAAAATTTTAAGTTAATAAAAACTTTCATTTAAAAAATAATAATTGATTGATAATGTTTAAAATTCAAAAATTCAATTTTAAATTGGTGATTGAAAAAATTCAAACTGTCAATAATGCTCAAGTCACTCGAAACTACAAGATTGAATTAATAGAAACGTAAAATTGAATTAAGAGAAGGAAGTCTCTTCTTTCTCATAAATAAAATATCGATTTGATTGAGATTTTTATTAATTAATGTAAAATATTTCAAAATTATCTAGTTTCAAAAATAAAGATTTTTTTTTAAACATGATATGATAAAGCAATTTTGAAATTAACTTTAATTTATAATGATACATTGCCTCATCGGAAGCTAGTGACTTGAAAATCTTATTTTATTTAAGGAAATTATTCAAAAATCAATTAATTTCAAATATTGAATGAGATAAGAAAAATTTTATTCAAATATTTAGCTAATTGATTTAAAATTTTATAATTTAATATTTTATTTTTTTTTTAATTTATTTTCAAATTAAGTTCAAATGAAAAAGATAAAATTACACTTTCAATTTTTAGTTTTTGACTTTTTATTCTTAATAAAAAAAAAATGGAATTTTATTTAATGTTGCACATTTTTACACTCAGACTTGTTTATGCAGCGAATAAGTCTTTCAAGAAAAAAAATTAAACTAATCTTTAGTTTGATAATTTTCTTAAATGATTAAAAAAAAAGGGGAAAAAAAGCTAAAATTATTGTCGCAAACGGAACAAGCAATAAATTATAATTGAGTTTTCTTTCGTCTGAAGGATTTTTCAAGTTTCTGATTTAGTCAATAAAAATTTTAAATCAATTATAAAAGCTTAATGCAAGCTTCATTAAAAAATATTTGTTTTAATCGTATTTGAACTAGAGCAATTGCTAAAGGTCTGATCTTTGATTCTTTGAAGCTTTGTAAAGCGTTAGTTGAAGATTATTGTAATAAACTATTTGTTTTATTTTGTAATCATGACCCTATTTTAATCATATATTAATAAAATCATGTTAAATACTCTTTAAAACTTACTTAATCAAGTTCCCAGCAGATTTCTGACAATAAATTATAAATTTAAATTAAAAAAAAAAAAACATCACGCCGAACACATTAAAGCTTTGATTTTTGTGTTCAATCTCAGCCTTATCTTTTCAAATTAGATCTTCGGGATTTATTCCACTCTCGAGAATATTTGAAATTAAAATTTTCTATCTGAACGGCTCATTTGTCTATATTTCTATATTAGTTTAATTTTATTCAATCTCAATAAACAATTTAGAAGAATTGATCTATAAATGTTATTTTTCTATTTGGTATTAACAAATTGTATTAATGAAGCTTTTTCGCAAAATAAAAGCCTATTTACAGAAGAACATTTACTCTTTAAAATATTGCTTAACAACTACGAGCCGTCAGTAAGACCTGTGGCCAAGCATAATCAAATTTTAAACGTCAAATTTGGCCTTAAATTAACTCAAGTACTTGAATTGAGTGAAAAAGATCAAACACTTATCACAAATATTTGGATTGAGCAGGTAAAATTTTAATCAAAATTTAGTTTTTTAGAAATATTTCCATCAATTTTTTAAAGCATTGGCCTGATGAGTTTTTGAAATGGAATTCTACTGAATTTTCGGGCATCAGCTCTTTGAGAATGCCAACTAGCCGCATTTGGCTACCCGATACTTATATCTATAATTGCGCTAGTTTGGACAACTCTCAAGGCAGCATTACAGGCCCTTACGCGATGGTATACAACAATGGTTTGGTGAAATTTCCGGTGCCAATGAAGCTTAGATCGAATTGCGAGGTTGACATAGCTTATTTTCCATTTGATCAACAAATATGCTATATTAAGTAAGGAAAATTTCCTGCAATCAAGCTTTCAATTTTGTTTCTAATTGAAAAAAAAAAACATTCAGCAAATAGATGCAATCAATAATATGTCTAATTTAGATAATTTGTTTGATACATATGTAAATTTTTTAAATGGAATTTCAACTTTCAATTATGCTATGTAAATTTTAGATTTAAATACTTTGTATGAGAGAAAATTAATCCTTCTAATAATAGTTCTCGCATTTTTATAAAAAAAAACATAGCATAATTGAAAAACATATGAGTATTTCGATTAAGTTTTCAGATATTCAGTTCAAAAATACTTAAATTTTAACTAATATTTAATCTTATTAGTTAAATTTTTTTTAGGTTCAAACTTAAAAAATAAAAGTTCAGTTTGAGTTTTATTTTAAAATTCTAAAATAATAATAAAAAAAAATCTAAAGCTTGGGTTTGATTCACGAGAATCGATCCTAATTTTAGATTAAATTTGAATTAAACATTTATCGTTTATTAATAGATTCTAGATTTATTAATTAATCAATGTTTGAGTTAATAATAATCAATTATTCCAGTTGAGCTGACAAATATAAATTAAAAAGTTTCTTTTGTTTAGGTTGAAAAATGCGAATGATGCCTTAATAAATTAAGACTTTTTTTCAAAATTCGGTTGAACCTAGAAATTATTGACAAAAAGAAAATTAAAAAAATTTTTTCATGATTTATAAATCTATAATAATATAACAAGGTAATATCATTTTTTAAAGTTTGGTGCTTCTAGTGTTAATACAATGATTTCATTCATATTCAAACAAACCCTAAAAATTAATTAACAAATATAAATTACAAATTTTTAAACTTTAATTTCTAGTTTAAATAGAATATCTAACGCAAATATTTTTAATGAGTTCAAATTTTAAATCATAAAAAATTAAATTTAAATTAGAACATTCAATATAAATTAAGTGTTTTTTAGTTTCAAAGCTTTTCTGGCATTGTGAATTTTGGAACAAAAAACAAAAACAAAAATTTAAAATTAAAATAACTTTTTTTCTAAGGGT
>PJRA01000272.1:1621422-1647134 GCA_016987375.1 Brachionus koreanus
GGTGATACATACCTTGTATCAGCTGATACATTTTGCAGAACGGTTTTTAGACCATTAGAAAAAAAGTTATTTTAATTTTAAATTTTTGTTTTTTGTTCCAAAATTCACAATGACGCTTTTCTAACATCATCGGAATTAATTGAGTCAATTGAGATCATTTAAAATAAATTGAAACATAAAACAAGATTCATAATTTTATATTTGCACCAAATTAATTTAATTTGGAAATTTAAAATTCCTCAAGTAATATTACTTTTTTTAAGATTCGCAAGTTGGCTCTATGATTTATCTGCGGTTAATTTTACTCCATTTGATAATAAAATTTTATTCATTGATTCAAATTTGGGGTCAAGCTTTGATTTATCTGGTTATCTTGACAATTCTGGCTGGATTTTAGTGAACGTAAATTTGATCAGAAGAGAAAAGTAAATTTAAATTTTATTCAAAGCTAAATTTGATTTATTTTTTATTTTAAAATAACAAATAAAAAAAAACTTTTTCATGAATCAATTTTGTATAAGGTTCATTTTGTATCAGGTTCAAAAAATAATAATCAGTTATTTTATATTTTAATACAATTTGAGCTCTTTTTAAGGTATTAAAAGAAGAAATTTTAGTTTCTTTTTTCAAGGAAAAACTGCTCCAAAAAGAAAATCTAAAAATGTGAAAATAAAAGAGATATTTACCTAAACCTAAATAATTAAAAAAAAAAGTCAGGTTAATCAAGATTTATACAAGACCGTCTTTTTATAGCATCTTCATCTTTAAATTTAAATAAATACTGTATATTTTAAGATTAATTCAAATTAAAATTATCTCTTAATAATTTTTATGAATTTTAATCAAAAAAAAATACAAAAAAATGTTACACAAGGAACTTTTGTTATTTTTTAATTATTAGTGTTTTTAACTTTCATCAAAAAATTCTAATAATATGAATGGTAATAAAGCTATTACATTTAAAAAAAAAGAAATAAGAAATACAAATTTATCATTACTTTATTAAAAATTAAATATTAAAAATTTGTATTAACAAAAATTAGCTTAAAATTTTGGTAATTTTATAAGGTCTCAATTATATCTATATCAATCTATATTTGAAATTTAATAAAATTAACACTAAAATCTCTAATCTAAAAAACTTTAATAACTGATCAAATTATACCCAACTAAAAAACGAATTTATTTTTTTTAAGTCAAAAAAAATAAAATTTGACTGGTACAATTACAATGTTCTTTTTATTTTGTAATTCTTTTCATTTATAAAAATAAAATCACTAATTAAAAAGTTCTTAATTATTTCAAATTAATCAATTTTGTGAATCACTTAGTTAATATTATCTTTTAAATCATTTTTATTTAGAAATCACTCAAACGGAGTTTATCCAGAACTAATTTATCTTATTCATATAAAGCGTAGGTACTTGTACTACGTATTTAATGTAATATTACCATGTGCTATGCTGTCAATATTGACTTGTTTGACGTTTTGGTATATTAAAATTTTTTGATTTTTAAACAAAATGTTTTTACTTTCCACTAAGGCTGCCATGTGCATCAGGCGAAAAAGTAACACTTGGTTTAACTTGTTTTGTTGCTTACAGTGTATTTATGCTCATGGTTGCTGAGAAAGTGCCAACTACTTCCGAGACTGTTCCAATAATAAGCATCTACCTCACAATAGTTATGAGTTTTACATCTGTGAGTGTAATAATGGCAGTAATTGTCACCAATTTAAATGAAAAATCCAAACACCAATTTTCAAAAGAAAATCGAATGCCTAAGTTTCTTAGAGAGATATTTTTTAAGCGATTAGGAAAGTTTTTAGGGATCAATAAGCAAGCAAGAGATTTGATGAAGAAGATGGTCAAATATGAAAATCCTATTAAGGAAGAGTTTGAATTGAAAACTTGGCAGAGAAGCTCTGATAAGAATTATTTAAGATCTGATGAAATATGGATTGAAAATGAACCAGATGAAAGTACAAATTTTATGGGATTAGACCCTAGTAATAAAAATAGTTGTCCTAAATTAACCCAAAATCCGGGCTTTTCTAAAAACTTAAATTCAATTGATAAAAAAAGATGTCAAACGAAAAAGGCTTCGAAAGATTCAGATAATTTGTCGAATTATTTTGCGTACGAGTATGCACTTATTGCTCTAATATTGGACAGAATATTCTTTTGTCTTTACGCAAGTTTTATTATTTTATCTTATTTTATTACACTTTTTGTTTTTCCATTTTTAGTACAACCTGAAAATAAACCTTTAGTTCTTAATATACCTTGATTTATAAATAAAATATAAAATAAAAAAAATTATCTAATAAAAAATTAAAATTAATTATTTTTCTGTATATCACAAAAATGAATCTTAAACTTAGAAATTTTAACACTCAAAGGATCAGTGTCAATTTTGACGCCTTTTTTTTATGCTTTATTTCTTTGGAACTAATAATCAGATTTCCAAAAATTCAATTTTATTTTAAAATATCTATTTATTGTAACAGTTTGAGAAAGCTTTAGATGGATATGATTTAAGATATAAAAGAATAAAGAAACTTTCAAATTGTCACCGGTCCTTTGAGTGTTAAAGAAGTCAAGAGAATATTGAAAATCATGACACTTCATCTTTCTCTTGCTTGTTTTTAATCTCACATGATCGTATCAATCAATATTAGTAAGATTATTTAGTAAAAAAATTAATTTACTTCACGCTGATTTCAAACATGTCTTTTAAAATTAAATTAATAATTTATGTTTAATTTTTAAAACATTCATCTAATTAATAAATCTTTTATTTTATTTTAAATTTTTATTTAAAAAATTTAGAACCTTCTTAGTTCATTATGCCTTTGAAAGGAATCCCCAAAGTTCTTACTCCTGATATTTTACATGCACTGTCCTCGATGGGTCACGGTGATGAAATTGTTCTAGCCGATGCTCATTTTCCAGCTTCTTCAGTTTGTAAGTCTTCTAAATGTGGAACGATTGAATTACGAGCAGACCCTTGCAACTCTTTGCCTTACTTATTGGAATCAATTATAAAATTTTTTCCACTTGATGAGTACGTTCAAGAGCCAATATTTTTGATGGATAGGGTTGACTCTGATAAAGCTGCGAATCTAAATGTTAAAGTGTGGAAAGAGTACGATAAAATATTAGAATTGTCGCAAGGTAAACCTGTTAAAGCAAAATTTGTTGAGCGCTTCGAGTTCTACGAACAAGCTAAAAAAGCTTATGCAATTATTCAAACTGGGTAAATATCTTTACTAGTCTAAAAAGATTTTTTTGTTTGAAAATTTTTTAATTTTTTAAATTTTAGAGATGAAGCTCAATATGGAAATATCATTCTAAAAAAAGGACTGGTAATCAATTGAAAAAAAATTAATTTGTTTAGAATAATCAAATAAATCGATATTCCTATTTATTCTTTTTTTTAAAGTTTTTAGTTGGTTAAAACGTGGATTAATTTTATTTAAAACCAGAATAAATTTAAACTTGTATTTTTTTTATTGAAAAAAAAAATCTTCTACTTTAAAAATTGTAAAAAAAATTAGACCTAATGATCCTAAAAATTGGAAACAATTAGTTTATTTAATTATAAAATAATTAAAAAATGAAATCATTAAATGAAAATTTTGAAATTTTTGTACTGTTACGTCTTTTTTGGAAAAAGGCCTGAAAAAAGATTAGTTTAAAAATTTAATAATAATGATAAAAATGGTGATAGCAGCCTCCAAAGGAAGAAAGGATTAGAGAAAACAGCCATTCTCTTTTAGAATGCTCTGCTAACTACTGTTGAGATAAACCCCAAGTTTAGTACTCGCCAATTATCAAATGACCTTTATAGATCAGAATGGACGATATCTCGTCACTTAAATTTGACTAACAGGCTAACAAACGCTCTTCATGATTTGAGATATTTTAATGTTCAATAACTCATTGAAATTTATACTTAAAAACCCTTTAGAGAAACAGTTTTCAAGACGGATGAAAATTGGATCTATTTTCGAAGTCATGATTACAAAAATCAATGGTTAGACCCATCTCAATCAGCTTAGCCAGACATGATAAGGGAACGCTTTGATAAAAAGGTGATGTTGTTTGTGTGTATGGTGGAATTATTAAGAGGAAATACGCTTTGAGCGAGTTCCAGACGGTCTTGCTATAAATGCAGAACTTTATTCTGAAAAATTATTACGATGGTAACTAAAAATTTGCTTTTATTTGTACTTTTTGAGATTATTATTTTCGATCAATTTAGCACGCTTCGGATGCTTTCTGTTCTTTTCAAAATATTGAAAATGTTTAATTTAAAGATTTATTTAGAAATAATTTCAACTCTGAGAATAAGTAGTAGTTCAAATTATTATCAAAATTAATAAATCAAATTTTAAAATTTTTATAAATACTTAAGGATACATAAGGGACAAAAAATTTGTCAACTTATAGAGTATTTAACTAGCTTTTTAGCTATCCTAAGTTATAAGCATGTAAAAATAATCATTTTTTTTAATTGCATGACTTTCGGGTCCTGTTGATAAAAAAATGGTGAAATTTAGAATTTTTAATTTTTGATAATTAAAAGTATTAGTGTCTGTAGAAATCAAAAGTTTATTTAATTTAAAAAAAAAATAATTTAATTCAAATTTTATAGAGTCTATGATAATTTTGGGATAAATGAATTAATAAATTCAGTTTATTTGGTTGGTAAATTTTTATAATGTTGTCTTTTTTTGATTACGTGTCGTAACTCGATACCAAAAATGGAAAAATATATATGGGTCACTTGAAAATTTTAAAAGATAATGTTAGCTTTTTAATATGGTCTAAAATATAAATTGAATAAAAGAATATATTTGGACAACATCTTTATTTAAAGATAATATAAATTATTCTTTTTTATTTTTCTTTTTAGATTTGATTTTAAATTCATTAAGTGCATCTTTTTTAGTATCTTAAAAAAAATATAATTTAATATTAATTGCTTTCTTGATGAAAATAAATTAAACTTACTGTTCATTTGTAATATCTCATTGATATTTTTAGGCTCCAAGTATTTTTTGCTCATAAACTTTGGAAAAATCATTTGCTTTAAATTTCTATCAAGTTCTTGTTTTAGTTGACTCAATTTTATTCTATTTTTGTTAACTTTATCATTATCAACTTGAGTTTCTTTTAAAATTTCATCATCTAATTCAATATCCATCAACTTGGCATTTTTAGTGTACCAATTTGTGTCATTTTTTTCCCTGTTCAATTGATGCTGTAGCTCATCGATTTTTCTGGCCAAATTTACTCTTGTTTTGCATGACTCAAAGTAATCAATATCGATCGGGTAGTCTTTGATTTCCTTGTCTTTTTTAAAAGTCTTGACAATTTTTCTGTAGAGATTTATTTCATCTGGAGAAATTAGCATAACGCTGAGACCCTCGCTAGTCGATCTGGCTGTGCGACCACTTCGATGAACGTAGATTTCTGCCGATCTAGGACATTGGTAGTGAATAACATGCTGAACGCCTGGGATATCGAGCCCTCTTGATGCCACATCTGAAGCAATCATAAAAGAATTTTCTGTTGCTAGTAAAAAATAAAAATAGAAGGAAAAAATATCAGTATAAAATAATTTACCATTAAATTTTTCCAAATTTTTTAAGCGCTGTTTTTGATCCATGTTGGCGTGCAAATGTAGCGGATTTTTTTTCAACAAACGAAACAAATTTGTTAAGCGTCTAACACATTCAATGCTATTTGCAAAGACCAAAGTTCGGCCTTGGTATTTGCACATAAAATAGTAGAGATATATGTCTTTTTCTTTTAATTGACAAAATATTTTTGACTCAAACAAATTTTCAGCTGTAACTTGTTGTGTTGTCAAGTCAAAAAATTTTGGTTGTTTGGTCATCTGAATTTTTTCCACCAAAGAACTAAGCTTAGCTTGTTCTTCGCGTTTAATTTGAGCTTGAGATTTTATTTTTTTTGTTTTATCATCTTCAAAATCGCCAGCAAATTTGGTTATTAATGTTGCAGAAAAAAGAAAATTTTGTCTTTTAGCTTTGAACTTTTCATCTTGATTAACAAGACCAAGAATTTTTTCTACTTCTGAAAAATGTCCTTTTTCGATCATTCGATCAGCCTCGTCAATAACAAGATACTTTATCCTAATTATGTTGTTTAGAAATTCATGTCCATCGTCAATCATTTGCATCAAACGACCAGGTGTTGCCACCACAATTTCCGGATACTTTGACAGCAGTCTTTCCTGTTTTAACTGAGATAGACCACCAACTACACACGCTATTTTTACATCTTTATATCTACAACAGACTTGTAAGTGATCTTTTATTTGAATAGCAAGCTCGCGGGTCGGCGTCAAGATCAATGCCTGAGGTGCTGGAGAATCATTATTTGTAAAAGCTTGTGTATTGGATGAGTCAATTAGTTGAGCCAATATTGGTAAACCAAACGCTAAAGTTTTTCCACTGCCCTAAAAAAAATTTTAAATTTTAAACTTAATTTTTTTTTTTATAATTAATACAGTTTGTGCAGTTCCAATAATGTTTGATCGATTTTTGATTGCCTCAGGGATGACAATTTTTTGAATAGGCATTGGAGTGAAAAACCGTTTTTCATATAGACCTACTAAAAGCTCTTTTGGTAGCATCAATTCAAACCAGGAGCTCATTTCTAGAATTTCAAAATTTTATTTTAAATTTTATTTTATTTTATTTTATTTAAAAAAATTAATAGCATACTTTCATCAAATTCTTGCTCATTTAATTCATTTACTTTATCATCATTGGTATTAAAAATGCTTAGACGAGAAGTTGAATTTGGTTTTTGTGGTTTTGATTTCTTGATTGTAGACTTTTTCTTTTTTAGTTTAGCCTTTTTTGGTTTTTGAGTCTCACTTTTAGCACTACATGCATCATTGTCGATATTTTTTGGTTTTTTTAATTTTAATTTTTTTGTTCCATCTTTTTCATTTTCGGACAAAAGTTTCGATCTCTTAGGTTTAATATTTTCATTTTTGTCCGTACTTTTGCGCTTCTTTTTTTTGAACTATTAGAAAATTTGAAATTTTTTTCAAATATAATTGAATTTAGATTACAAGTTTTTCATCAATAATTGAATAGTCAGTAATCTCTTCAAAGCTGATGAGACCTTTTCCTTCCAACAAAGGCGATATCTTCATATTTATAATTCAATATTTTGAAATATTAAAGTAATTTCCATGTGTGAATTTTCTTCTTTTTTTTTTTAAATTCATAAAATATTTTTGCGAGTGTACACGTTTTAAATCGCTAAAATAAATTTAAATGAAAGTTTTTTAACATTTTGGCAGCTTTAGCTAGATAAAAAATAAATCTTAATTTGCAATAAATATGAAAAAAAATAGAATCAAATTTTTCTCTAAAATTGTAGCAGCTAAATATATAAAAATGTATTCAAAGCGTCATTCAGCTTACACCAAAATAAAACGCTTTTTGTGATGGTAAAAAAATCGAATACTTTTTTTTTTTTTTTAGAAAAATCAGTAAAATGAGTCTTTGCAAAATTAACAATTTGCGTTTAGTAGCAGTTAGATCCTTCTCAATTAGGTGGGTTCTTAAATTCTTATTTTAAAGTGGTTTTTAAATCAAAAAATTCAGAGGAGTCTTGGCTAGCCATGGTGATTTTGGAAGCGGTTCTGGAAAGGTAAAATCTAAATTTAAAATTTATGCATATAAAATTTGAATTTTCAGGGTGGTGGTTCTGGCGGATCAATCCGTGATGCTGGCGGCAAATTTGGCGAACGTGAAGCCGCTTTCGAAAATGCCTATTTCAAAAAACTTGAAGCTGAACAATTAGAGGCATTGAGAAAAAGACATGATGAAGAAATTAAGCATCATGAAATGGAAATTCAAAGACATTTGGTAAATTTTAAAAAAATTTCATTTTCATTGCTAAATTTGTTTTTTTTCCAGGATGCCATAAAAAGACATCGTGAACATCAAGATGATTTACACAAGGCTAATAAGAAGAAAGAAAAAAGAGATGATTAAATGTCCGAATTTGAATATTTAAAATGTTTAACTTATAAATTTGAAAACTTTTTCGACCTTGAATAAAAATTCTATAGAATTGGTTTGGTAAAATGATTTTTATATCTAAAATCTAACTCTGCTCTGAATAATAGAAATTAAGAAATAGATAAAAGAAAATTGGATATTGGAACATTTTAAACCCATTTTTGAGAAAAAAATAAAATTTCAAATTTCTAAAATACTTTTACTACTTGTTAGAGTTGAAAATAGAAATGAAATTATTAGTTAAAGAAATAATCTAAAATAAATCGTTTGAAAATATAAAATTTAAATATTTTATGATTTATTTTATTTATGATTTTATAATCACTCGTTAAGCTCTAACGATTCCATTAAAAAATAAAATGTATTTAATTTTTTGTAAGTAATTAGACCTTTTCTTTTTAAAACTAAATTCCATCTCAATAAAGTTTTACTTATTTTTTTGAATTGAATTGATGAATTGAATTATTTAAATTTTTTTAAGGAAAAAGGCTCAAAAAAAGTCTATGCTGTATTTTTTTAAATAAATTTTTTTAAATTTAATTTAAATTTTTTAAAAAAGGAAAAATTTCTGTTCAATTTTTGTTTGAAATTCACAACGTCTAGTAATGCTATATAAAAATTTTAAATTAAACTTATATTTTTTAATAATAATTTAGCTTTTTTAAATTAAAATAAAAAAAAATTTTAAAAATAAATTTTTTAAATTTCACTTAACCATGCTTCTTTCTATTCCTTGAGACCTCCAATTTGGAGCTCGTTCAAAACCGTTTTTACCCTCTCTAAAATCATCGAATGTTTGATATATTTCCTCTTGTGTGTTCATTACAAAAGGTCCGTGTTGAACAACAGGTTCGTTTAATGGCTTGCCTGCAATCAAAACAAAATGTAATTCCTCGTTTTGTTCATTCTTGAATTGAATTGAGTCTCCAGAACTAAAAACCAAAGTATGATGAGCATCAGCTTTAACCAACTTGTTTACGGCGCCGAAAAGTCCTGAGCCCTTCAGAACAAAAACAAAAGCATTCCAATCATTAGGTACTGATTGTGTGAATTTTGATCCTTTTTCAAGCTTAAAATCTAGGTACATGGTTGGTGTTCGAGTATATATAGGTGATTTGACGCCCATGCTTTCTCCAGCAATTATTTTCACATGAACTCCATCTTCAGATTTTTTGGGAATTTGAGAATCTTTTAATTCCTGATAACTAGGCTCTACCATTTTGTATTCTTTAGCCAAATTAATCCAAAGTTGTAGACCATGGCTTATTTCTTTACCAATTGGCATTTCACAGTGAACAATGCCTCTTCCAGCAGTCATCCACTGTAAATCGCCTGGCTCGATTGTTCCTTTATGTCCACAAAAATCTTCGTGAACAAATTTTCCTGATAATAGATAAGTCACTGTCTCAAAACCCCGATGAGGATGGTCTGGAAAACCAGCTGGTTCTTTTGAACTGAATTCATCTAGCATCAAAAATGGATCCAAATTTCTAAGCTTTAAACAAAAAATTAATATTTAGAACGTAAGATAATTAATTTTTTGCTTTACTTGACTGGTTCCTATACTTCGTCTTACTTTAGCTCCTGCGCCCTCACTTTGTTCAATATTTTTTATTATTTTTACGACAAATCTGCTCATTTAAGCTGAAAAATTATATAATTTAGAAAAATTATTTTTAAATTTTTATTGTTTATTATTAGTTCATGTGAATTTATACTAAACAGAAAGCACTTTTGCTTCATCATTTTAGCAGAAAATTTTGCTGTTTCATTATTTCACATTTATTACAGATTTTATTTAAAAATTTAGCTTAGTCTTCAAATGATTTACAAAAAATTCTATTTTGTTATTTTGCATATATCACATCCATATTTTTTAAATATACCTAGAGTATGCAAATTCTCCAACTGTAAAAAAAAAGTTAATATAATTTTTAACCATTTAAGCAAAAAAAGCAAGACGAAAAAACTTTATAATTATTGAAAAATGTCAATTTTTTTAATCTTTGATATTTGTAAGAGAATAAAACATTTTAAAATAGTCATAAATTATGATCATTCAATATAAATGTATATTTTAATTTGAAATATTTTCAATTTGGGGCATTATTTTTTTAAAGTATAATTTTTTAATAGTTAATCAAGTCTTGACAAATGAAATTTAAAAATTTTTATTGATTAACAGTATTTTGATTTAAAAAAAAAAACAAAAGCTTAAAAAATGCTCAATCTGGATGAAAAAGTAAAGTTTTCAACCAATTTAATGTATTTTTTTTTAACTTTTTATCTCAATTTTTCGTTTAAGTGTATAAAGTGTAAATTTTGTGAAAATTTTTATGGGCCTTGTTTCGATGAGCCAATCTGCATAACATGTCACTTATTTATTTTTCCTAACATACTTGATGACAAAGAGTCGACTGCAAATCGAGCAAACAATTTCAACTTAAATTCACATTATTTGTCCGAATCATCCAAATTTTGTAGCTTTAATTTAAAAACACCTTCTTCTTTACAAGACATAACTTTAAAATTCACCAGAAATCTTGAAGTAATTATTGTTAAAAATAAAGATAATTTTTTTAGCTTAATTTTTATTTATTTAATTAGAAATTAGATTCAAATGATTCCGGGAATGAAGACATTGACGATTTACAGCTAACAAGTTGTTCAAATGAATCGCAAGCAACAGCTAATGATTTAAATGCAAACAGTCAAAATTTAAATTCAAGCTTTAAATTCAAGAAGTTAAGATTAAAAAATTCAACAAAAACATCTAATTTTGAATCTTGTAATTTAATTGAAATGCTTCCAAATGAAGGTTAGACATCACATTTCGCACAATTTAATTCAAAATTTTTTCAATTTAATTTATTTTAAAAGTTCTTCTCAAAATTTTTACCTCCTTGGATGATTTGTCGCTCTGGTCTGTCAGCCAGGTTTGTAAAAGGTGGTTTGTATTGATTAAAGAACAAGTTAGCGATGAAAAATGGCGATATTTCATAAAAGAAAGATGGATCTATTGTAAGCCTCAGTTTTATATCGAATCTTATTTCGAGCTGTACTCTCAATTGTAATATTGATGTTTCTCACTGAATTTTCTAGACATTTTAACCTTATTTTAAGAGTTAAATCTTCTAATTGCTTCTATTGTCTTCAGCAAATACATAACAGAGTAAATAGATTCAAACTAATTCATCAATTGTTAAATTTACTTTTTTTTTTAGCCTAAAATAGATTTGTGTGACGAATTTAAGAAGTCATGGCGACACAAGCGTTTGTTTTTAGAGCTTAAGTATTTGCAAATGGACCCGCCAGATGGAATACAAGCAAAACCTCTCGATTCATCATGTTACTTTTGGCAAGGTTTTGTTTCTTTTTTTTAAAATTAATCAAAATTCTAATCTAATTGCAATTGCAATTCTTAAACAGCATCAATAACTGGACCGGTGGGATCGCCTTATGAGGGTGGAATATTTTATCTCTACCTTCAAATACCTCAAAGCTATCCGTTAAATCCACCGGTAAATAAATTTAATCTTCAATTGAGAATAGATATTTAAACTAGTTTTTTTATTTTTTTTTTACTTAGTTGGTTAGGTTTATTACTAAGATATTTCATCCAAATATATCAAGACATGGAGACATTGGCTTAGATAGCATATGTGAAAATTGGTCTTTAGCTTTGACTATTTCAAAAATTTTGATTTCGATTCAAAGTTTGCTGACAGACCCATATACACATGTGTGCATGGAGCGGGATATAGGTGAGTTGTACATAGAAAATAGAGACCTATTCGATAGAAATGCTCGACTATTTACTTGGAAATATGCTATGAATGATTATTTATGCTTTAGTAATAGTTCAGATAAAATAAATGATATTAACTTTTATGTTAAAAGTGAATAAAAATATTAAATTCTTAGTCTATAATACCGATATCAGTGACTTGTAAATGAGTGTTGTTTTAAATTACTTTGACTAGAAAATAAAAAAAAATTCTAAAACATCATTGTTTCTCAAAAGACTAATTTTTTTACATTTTTTTTAAATGTTTGTTATCATATTTTAACTTAATTATTTTTTTATAATAATAATAAAGAAAAAAAAATTTGAAATAATTTTTTTAAATTTATTGATGACGATTAAAAGTTATTTTTTAACTGACATTTAAGAATTACAATTCATATTTACAAGATATTTTATGAACTATGGAAACAATTTAAATCACTAAATAAATAAAAAAAATTTTAAACCAATTTTCTAACAAATTGATTTAAGGCTAAGAATTTTAGAAAAAAATATTCAGTTTTGATATTAAATATGTTTCTGAAACTGTTCAAACAAATGAATCTAGAAATGAAGCTATTTCATTTTGCCTTTGTATTCGGCCAATTCTTGGTCATATCTTAGTTTTTCAGTAGCACATTTGGCTTCATATTTAGCTTTTATGTCAGCTGAAACTTTGTTCCATCGTTCGCCAAGCTCTTTGGCTGCTTCTCCCACTGAATAGCTTGGAAATTCAGCCTTGACCGATGGTCTTTCATCGGCACAGAACAGAAAAAAAGCCGACAATGGACGCTTGGGAGCATTTGGGTCTTTTTTTTTCTTCCTACGAATACCATTTCCATTTCCTTCAGGAGTTTGTATATAATTAGACATCTCCCGTTCGTATCGTATTTTGTCGTTTTCGGCCATGTCAGCAAATCGCTTTTTCTCACCTTCTGTCATCATTTTCCATCTCTCAGCGCACTTTTTCGAAAACTCAGTGAAATTCACGTTCTCATTGGGATGTTTTTTTCGATGCTCTTCGCGACACATTTGAACAAAAAATGTATACGCCGACATTCGTCCTTTGGGCTTTTTGTTGTCAGATTTATCCATCTAGAAAAAAAAATCCAATAATTAATTAAATTTATTTTCTTGATTTTAAATAGAGAAATATTTTTTAGTATTGTTTCGAGTAAGAAAATTTTTTATCTCATAATTTTTTTTTCCTACAACTAAAGAATTTTCAAATTTTGGAAATTTTAAATTATTTTCATATGCCTTTGGTATTTGAATTAACTAATAATGAATATAATAGAAGAAGCTGTTAGAAAATTAAATGCAGCAAGCTTAATTCGCTAACTTTAACTCCGTTTAATTTTTGGGCTTTTTTACCAAAACTTTTAACGAAAATTTAAACCTAAATTAAACTTTTAATTTAAATAAAAAATAATTATATTTAAAAAAAAAAAATTTGAGTCTTTGAAAAATCCAATTTTATGTGAATAGCAAATATTTTTTAATTATTTGGGGCTTAGTCCAAATATTTTGTTTTTTTTTTAATTATATGAAAAAAAAATTTAAATATTTTAAGTGTAATTGTTTTATTAAAACATTTAATCGAAAAAAAAAATACACAAAATGTCCAAATAAATTTTGATTGAAAATTTGACTTAACAAAAAAAACAATCGAATTTTAGACTGCTAAAGTTTTACATCAAAAACATAAATTTGCTCTTATTTTTTTTTTGTTGCCCAAGAAACTAAAAATGTAAAAATAAAAAATGAATCAATTTATACAAAAAGTTGTACATCGTTTTAAAAGAGACTAGTCCTCGAAATCGGATCGTTCTAAATGAGTTAAGACGTTGGACTGTTAAATTTATTCATTATCATCATCATCATCTTCATCATCCTCAATATCGTCATTTTGATTAACTGCAGTTGTTTTATTTTTATAATTTTCAAGCTCTTTTTCATACCGAGTTTTGTCCTGGGCTGCTTTGGCTTCATATTTAGCTTTAACTTCGGCTGAAACTTTGTTCCACTTTTCACCAAGATCTTTGGCAACTTCTCCAACTGAATAACTTGGATGCGCAGCCTTTACAGCGCCTCTCTCATCCGCGCAAAACAAAAAGAAAGCTGACAATGGTCGTTTGGGCGCATTTGGGTCTTTCTTCTTTTTCTTTCTCCCTCCTTCTTTGTTAGCCGGCACATAAGAGGCCATTTCGCGGTCATATCTCTGCTTATCTTTCTCGGCCATCTCGGCAAATCGCTTTTTCTCCATGTCAGTCATCAGCTTCCATCTCTCAGCACATTTTTTAGAAAATTCGGCAAAGTTAACATTCTCATTTGGGTGCTTTTTTCGATGCTCTTCGCGACATGTTTGTACAAAAAATGTGTAAGCCGACATTCGGCCCTTCGGTTTTTTATCTCCTTTGGTAGCCATTATTCAAATTCAAATCTTAACTAGAATAAATGTTAAGTTAAATTAGTTTTTTTTTGACAAGTAAATTTCTTAATTTTATTTTGCTCGGATTGTAATAATTTGCACACAGAGCAGAGTGCGCTTGTGCGATAGTCTGGATGAAGCAAAAAACAAAGAGAATGAAAAAAATATGTAGAGAAAGATATTAGAAATAGTTTTTGTTGTTAGTTTGCTATGTGTTAGAGAAATGAATATGAAATATAGAAATGAACGAGTGTATTTAAAATTGCTATAGTTTAGAGAGATTTGTGTATGCAAAATGATTGGGCTTAGTATAAGAAATAAAGCAATTCAATAGAAATGCATTGTAGAGCCTAGCATCCAATCATTCTATACTTGTTTGCCCAAAATTCATAAATGCTTTAAAATGAATGGAGCGAATTGTTTTGTGATCATAATTTCCTATTACTCATAGAACAACCCCAAATATATTAAGCATAATTATGCACAAAATGAGAGTGCTTAGACTACAGAGACGAGACTAGAAGTACACGGTCGCCCTCTCAATGACACACATTTTTAATAATGCGCATAATTTTTTCATAAATCTATCACACAGATCCGCCATTAAACCTAATATTTTCTAAAACAAGTCTTCGATGGCTAATTGTTTAGCGAATAGGTCATGATCAAGTCTGTCTTGTGACTTTATCATCACAAAAAAATTCTTAAGTTGCTTTTTTAAATTTTCTGATAGTTAATTAAAAAAATATAGTCATTTTAGAAAAATTTTGTTGATTAATTGGCGATAATTAGTTGTCGAAAAATAACGTATTTTTGATCTGAATTATTAATAATATACCCTGTTTCAAATGTCTCAGAACATTTTTAAACACATTAAAATTTTAAGCCATTGTATTTATCCTGTTTGTATTTTGTCCATATGCCAAAAATGGTCCTATTTAAAAAAATTTAGTCAACTGAGAAATCACAATTAAAATTAGCAAGTTTTTTAATTTAATAAAAAATAATTAAAAAAAAGCATTTTCAAACATTATTTTTTTTTAACTTTTTCTGGACTTGCCAGACTGTGAAAAGCAAACAAAATAGAAATATTCAAATGAAAAATATTAACGATGTCGACATTATGATAATTTTTCTTTTAGATAAAGAATCATCAATTAATTTTTAGTTTCATTGACTTGTTGTCTGATCATTTTGTATTCAATGTATTTTAAAATTTATCTTTTCAAAAACAAAATTTAATATCCCAAATATTCATTCATCTAAAATTTGATTAACTCTGTTTTATCTTTTCAATAAGGCTTTTATGATGACAAATTTCATAATTAGTTCCAGAAATTTAAATGGTACTGATGATTTTTTATATTAAATTGACTAGCCTAATTCTTAAATCAAACTCATCTCAATTTTTTGGAAATTATTTAATTTTTTTTTAAATTATTATTAATTAAGTAATTAAAAATTTATTTTAGTAATGAAATTTTAAATTTATTACACAAATGAAAGATTCTCAAAACCAGCTTTATTTGTTTATTAGCATTTAGCATGAATATCTGAAATTTCATTTTAATCAATTTTGATACTAGTATCAAAAATATAATTCATTGGTGAAAATCAGAAATATCCGAGTAACAAAAAGCTTTTGTTCATGATAGAATTTGTAAATATTGATTATTTTATTTCTATGATTGCTGTTTAAAGGAACTAAAATTTTCACCAGAGCATTTATTTTGTGTTATCATAAATAATAAATGAGCATTTCAGAAATTATAGAATTTTTGTTTTAGATTTTCATTTATATAATTGACTCTACTTTTTTAATGTATTTAGTATCTTTATTGCTATACTTAATTTAAAGCTTTTTTTTTTAAATCAAGTTCCCCTGGAAACTTAATTCTTCTTAATGTTTTTATATTTTGATCTAACATTGAAAATAATTTAAAAATTTTTAAAACATAAAATTTTAATTAAAAGCTAATTAAAAGAGACCCCTCCAAAGAAACAATCAAAACTTTACGATAATTTATTCGATGAAAAGCTTTAAATTAATTTTACATAAAAAATGTATTTTCTTTGAAAATTGATGGTTAAATAATTTAAATCTTAGGAATTAATTTAAAAAATAAAACATCAACACAGTAATTTACTTTTTTGTTAATAAAAACTACTCTTACAATTACTACTAAATATTTTTTTGCTTTTTTGATTGCATAATTTTGTAATAAAGATAATTAGTAAAATCTTAAAATGAAAATATGCTTCACATTCTGAATTAATTTTAAAAAATAGAAAATTAAAAATTAAACTAAAATAACTTCCATATAAATCAATAGTTATCAGAATAATTAAGTTTATTTAATTTAAAGTTAGAAATTTAATTAATTTTTAATTAACCAAGACGAAATAAAAAATTAATTAAACGAACAAGATTTAAAATATGACATAAATTTTTAAAGATCCTTGAAATACAAATACATTTAGTGATTTTTCGGCGATGCAAAAATTATATTCATCAAGTTTTTATCCATGTCTTAATGTTACAAAATATGATAAAACCTAGTAATAATCTGCATGAGTTGAAATTGCTGTTTCAATTTGAAAAATTTGCCGATTAAAAAAGCGAGCAGGTAATTTAAATCGAATTATTTTAGTTATCAGGTCTTTTAATAGTGTTATGTAAATCAAAATCAATTTTTCAATTAAAGAGGGGTGAATTAGAACAATCTCCTGATTAAAATAAGAGAGAATTGCATTGTGTCATGTTATTAGTTAATCTTTTCAAAATGCAAGTCTATTTGTTTATTCTCTTTTGTTATTCCTAAAATAGTATTTATTAGTTGATGGTAGGATCACAATAGAAATCTTGCAAGACCTGTTCAGCAAGATATGGCGTTAACAAATCATATCAGAAGACTGTTCAAAAGGTATAATAGTCAGGCTACCTAAGAAAGGGAACAAAATGATATGTGCCAATAAGCGAGGAATAAAACTGCTAATAGCAAGCAAGGCGTTCTGTATCATAATTCCTGAAAGAATCAGAAACTTCTTGGATGTTATACTTAAAAAAGAACAAGCAAGAATGTGACGAGGTAGAGACCAAATATTTGAACTTATTCATAGAAAAGATTCTTGAATAAAATAGCCCCTTGTATCTTAAATTCATTGACTTCAAGTAAGCCTTTGATAGCATACACAGACTTGTGGTACATATTAAAATCATATGACCTGTCACAGAAGATAGTTAACTTGAACTTATACAAGAAAAAGAACAGTATGAGAGCTTCAAAGTATGTAAAGGAGTCAGGAAAGAGTGCGTTCTCTCTCCTGCATTATTCCTAAATACTGAATGACTATTTTATGAAGAAAACAACTGTGTGAGGGGCATAAAATGACGATAAACAACTAATATGGTGCTAATATCTAATATAGAAGCACATAAGCATTTGAAGATGCAAGATTTGGCGAACAACGGTAAACAAACTGGACCAAATTGGATAGCGCGATCACCATCGATCATACAAAAATTGAGTGAGTAAAAGAATTAAGAAACTTAGGAAGCACCATCAGTACAGCGATGGGAGCACAAAGATATATTAAGAAAAGATTTGCTAAAGCAAAGAGTACCTTTGCTAGACTCCATACAGGATGGACACCTTCAAAACTGATAGCCGGCGAACAATTCTCGAGATGCACTGGCCTGAGACATTGTTGAATGTTGACCTATACAAAAGAAAAAAATTTAGAGCCATTAAGTCAATGGATTTAGAACTGCGATGGCTTGGGCATGTAGTTATAATTAAATAAAAATGATACCAAAGAAAGTCTTTCAATGAACACCTCAAAATGAGTTTAAATTTATCTAAATTTTAAAAATAAGATATTTTTTTTATTCTTGTGATGACTAAAATTTAAAAATTAAAATAGTAAAAAGTGATTTAAAAAAAAATTTAATTTTTAAAAATGATGCCAAATTTTCTTCCCAATGAATATATTTTAGCTGGCTAATCAAATGTTAAAATAATTCTATTGAAATAAGAAAAAAATTTTTCTTATTGTTACACTAGATTTTGTTCTTAATATTTTTTTAAAATAGAGAACACCTTTCAAAATTAAACAACCCAAAAAATCATGGAAGATAATAGTAATTCGTCAGACGATTTGGGAGACAATATGCTTTCTTATATCGAAAAGTCACAAAATTTGTTTCGCCTAGGGAATGAGCTAAATAACAAAATAGATAGCTTTAAGCAAGATATCAATTCGTTACAAGATGAATTTAAATCCGAACTAAACTCAGTAAAATTATCCTATAAAATTTTGGCAAAAATAGTCTATCAAAAAAGAAATAAACACTCTGATCAATTATCGACCACTTCGACAAGCTCGAATGTAACTCGAATGGATTCGGAGTCTAATTTCGATGCGATTAGTCCGAGCTCGCCTTCAATCATAAAGAAAAAAAAAAACTTAGAGAAAGAAAGTCTGCATTTGAGTGAAGAAAGCGAACCGACAGACCAAATGAACTCAGTAAATGATAAAAATAATGAAGAAAATAACATTTCTGGCAAGTTTTCTGGTAAATTTGCTGATTCAAATTCAAACCAAATTTGTACAGAATCCAATATAAATATGATTAGTCTAAAATCGCCATCTTTATTTAGCGAAAATAGTAGTTCGAGAGAAAAAGAAGCCCACCCAGAGGATAACCAAGTAAACAAATCAAATTTTGCTCAACAATCGAATGATTCAAATTTGAATCAGTGTGATTCAGAATCTAATGCTAAAGCATTTGGTAATGAGTCAAATTATTGTGAAAATAAAAACAATGATTTAGAAGAAGAATGTCAAAATTTGTCTGAAGAAGAAGCACTATCTAAATTGAACGAAATGGCCAAAGAAGACGGCTTTCAAATTAATCAAGTTAATAAGGTAATTAATGAAAACTTTTGCAATCCAATACCAACTAATAATGTGAGCTCAGACATTTCAAAAATTAATTCTAAGCCTAACTCTGACTTAGCTGATTTGAACGAAGAAAGCCAAAAAGTAACCGAGGAAGAGGCGCTCTCAATGCTGAATAAAATGGCCAAAGAAGATGGCTTTTCAATCGATAGAATTGAAGAACCAGATTTGGATAAAACCATTGAAGCAGAGATGAATGATCAAAACATGAGTTCGATCAAAAAATGCCAAGTAGCTCTTGATCGCATTGATTTAAACAATTTAAATCTTTTAAAAAACTTTAAACTTAGTCCAGTTTCGCTTAATTATTTAACTGAAATTAAAGATTTAAAAGAAGACTTGTCTATTGATAGACTGTGTAGATTTTCTTTCAATAAAACGCCTTCTAGTACAAAAAAAAAAGCTTCAAGTAAAAGAAAGAGTCTGAGACCTAGAAAAAATGCTATTGAATCTGAGCCTTTTGCGGAAACAGATTCAGACTCGACAGACATATCAAATTTGGTCGAGGATGACAACAAACAAGAGTTTTGTAATATGGAAAGCGAAATTGTTCGCTCTGACAATTTTGAAATTACCGAAGACGAGTCTTTGACCAGTATGGAATTGGATAAAACTCTAATTAAAAAAATAAATAGATTAGAGGATGAAAATTACTCGGACTGTGGCAAAACATCATCAAGTCGAACAGATGAATCTGAAAACGATGCTAAACTAAAGCCAATTCTGCACGAGTACCGCGACTCGAAACAAACTCCCGGTCATATAAAAAATAGTCTTGATATACCCAAGCTTAGTTTGTTGGACGAGTCCTCATCTGATGACAATGACGATGAAAAAGAAAACAAAATTCCATGCAGTTTATCGGACGAGGAAATAAAATTGAAACCAACTAGATGCTCTAAACGTTTGACAAGTGAAACTTCTGAAGAAAGAGATGAAGAAGATTTGGAATGCTTAAAAAAGTCAACTAGACTAAAAGGCATTATTGTAGATGAGTTTGAAAAAGAGGATAATGATGGTGATGATCAAAATAAGGAGAATGTTTACATTCTAGAAAGTGATTCAGCCAGTTCTGATGTAATTAAACCAATAATTAAAAAAAGAAAGAGACAAAAATGCAGCAGTGATAGTGAAAATTCGAGTAAAAACAAAATACGAACTAGATCATCGGCAAAAAAAGAAATAAAAGAGGAAAATGAAGAAAGTGAAGATAGTCGATCTACAACGTATGATAGTGATATACAAACAATACACAGTTCTGAAGAAGAATCACCCAACAAAACAGAGACTAGACACAAATTAAGGAATATAATCCAAGATGGAAAGTTGACTAAGCAAACTCAGGATGCTATACAGGCTGAGAGAGAGCGAAAAAAGCGCATTGAGGAAAAACGTTCGCTGCAAACTTCCATTTGTCAGGATGCAAAAAATGAGCTGTTTTTAGATGTGGATCCGGTGAGCAAAAAAATGCTCGTTAAAGTAGATTCGGCCATATCAAAGCAATTAAAGCCGCATCAAATCGAAGGATTAAAATTTATGTGGGACTCGTGCTATGAAAGTTGTGAGATGATCAAAAATGGCGATAAGGGCTCTGGTTGCTTGTTGGCTCATTGTATGGGTCTTGGCAAAACGCTTCAGGTTATTTCTCTTGTTCATACACTTTTAACAAATAGAGATCTAACTAAATGTAAACGAGTTCTCATATTGTTACCTGTAAATGTTCTCACAAATTGGAAAAAAGAATTTCGTAAATGGACTAGACACTGTCAAAAACAAATAACTGTTTATCTACTTCCGAATGAAAAAGGATTTAGCAGAGATTTGGCTAGAGCTCGTTTAAATGAAATAGAAACTTGGTATAGAAAAGGTAATTTCTATTCTTATTTTTTAAACATAATTTTAAGAGCTAATTTTTTCTTAATATTGTAATTTTTTAAATTTCAAAAATTATATTTCGACTTTTTAAACTTTTTTTTTATTTGGTATTATTTTGAGTAATTTTTTTCAGGCAATGTTTATTGTGATGGTTCAGAAACGGAGTTTTGGACATATGCATGAATTAAGTTTTTCCATCAAATGGACATTAAAATTTAAAAAGTCTCTTGAATTAAGTAACATTACCCGTGACCTAGCATTAATACCCAAAAGTCCGTAATCAATTCATGCCAATAAAAAATAAAAAAGTGTTACTCTAACCTTTTCCAAACCAAACAAAAGTTGTATAATTTCATATGTTGGCTAAAATATTTTTCAAACAACAAATTTGAACTGCTTATGAACTCGTTAAAAAACACTTGAAAAAACTTAACTGTTATCGCTATTTTCAAATTACTATGCTACTAAGATACTTCTTTATTCGTTCACATGTTAGACAATAGCTATTTCTCCTCAGTTCGTATCTTTGGCTACCAGGTTTTGTGTTAGTATTCAAGTTAGTTAAATCACGTAGTTCTGGAATTAACTTTGTTGCTCTTCGTTGAACTCTCTCAAACTCAGTCATGTCTTTTTCAAAATAAGGACACCAAGCACTGACAGAATATTCCAGATGTGGTCTAATCATTGAACAATGTAATAATTTGATAGTCTCGTTACAAGGATACTTAACTGCTTTCTTAATTAAACCCCACATTCTATTTGCTATAGCATTTTTGACTTGGACTTGGGTAGTTCATTTTAAATTACTTTGTATGTAAATACCCAAATCCCTTTCAACGTTTGACTCACTTAAGGTTTTTGAACCAATCTTATTATCAAACTCTGGTATTGTTAACTTTGTTACCAATATGAACAACTTTGCATTTATCTACATTAAACTGAGTCGACCACTCTTTTGACTTTTTACACAATATATCTTTATCTGATTGAAGGTCACAAATCAAGTTCAAATTATCAATTTGTGGGACTCCACTTTTAACTTTTACTCAACTTGAGCTGGTATCCCCTTAAACTACTCTTTGTGAACGTTGTAAAAGAAACGCCTTTATACAATGTATCAGGCCTTCAACAAATCCAAAAATTTGAGTTTTTTAGAAGCTTTCTATGAGAGACTTTATCGAAAGCTTTTGCAAAATATGTGTAAGTGATGATGAATGTGAATTGTGTTCAAATACCGAATTTGATTTCATCATTAAATGAAGCATTCTAAATTTAGCAATAATATAAATATGAATTTATATTATAAAAATATGTAAATTGAAAATATGAATTTTTTTTTAATTTTTTTACCATAATTTTAGATTAAAGTTATTATACTTTAAAATCCTACATCTTACATCACATCATTTCTTTAGGCTTCGACATTAATATTACTATTCATTGTAAATGGAGTATCTAAAAAATAATTATATAGTGGAAAGTATACTTTATTTTTCTTTCTAATTTCCTACTAAATCAAAAGGTTGGTATTGTATTAGATCTATGATCTGATCTACTTTAAGATTATATCTTTCCTTTGTTCCTGATTAGTAAAAATATGAAAATATTTTACACATAAGCATTTTTTAGTCGATAAATGAATATTAATTGTGTGTGTGAACATATTATTGGATGTTTAAACCATAAACACACATACAGGTGTTTTCCAATTTTAAGTGCTAAGTTTAAATTTATCGAAATCTTCCTAATTTTGTAACTATGTAACTTATTAGTTTATAAACAATGGTCCTTCAGTAATATCTAATTTTGTATTAAATTTTTTTCATATACATAGTATTAAATGGGAGCAATTAGAAATAAAAATTTATTTTCATCATTACATTCAAAAGCCGGAAAAGTTTTTTCGGCGCTTTATGCTACACCTTTTCTTTGTTTTTGCTTAAATAAATCTAATCATTTTTGAAAATTTTTTTTCAATCAGAAATCTAAAATCAAAAAATTAATATTTTCATGGAATAAAAAGTAAAAAGAAAATTTTTTATTTTTTTTTTATTCAAAAACAATAACTTTTAATTGATAAAAAAGTCTATTAGAATAGCTATACGTTTTTTTTAACAATAGGTGGAGTTCTTTTGCTGAGCTATTCGATGTTCGTTCGAATAGTTAATGGAAAAAATATCAATACACCAAAACTAGTCGAAAGTTTCAACAAATACCTATTGTCGCCAGGCCCTAATTTGGTTGTTTGTGACGAAGGTCATATGCTCAAGGTTGAAACTTCAGCCCTTAACAAAAGTGTATCGAGATTTTCAACAGCACGTCGAATAGTCCTAACTGGCACGCCACTTCAAAACAATCTTATCGAGTATCATTGTATGGTTTCATTTGTCAAACCAAATCTTTTGGGCACAATCAAAGAATTCAAAAATCGCTTTGCTAATCCGATTAGTAATGGTCAGCACAAAGATTCAACCGAAGCAGATGTTCGATACATGAAAAAAAGAGCTCATATTTTACACGAAGTACTTGACGGATGTGTCCAAAGAAAAGATTATGCGGTTATCCGTGATTATCTTAAACCCAAAAAAGAGTATGTCCTGAGCATTCGACTGTCAGATATTCAATTAGAGCTTTATCGTACTTATATTGAAATGTATGGAACAAGAACTAAATTAAGCCGAACTAAAGGCGCCGAGTTATTTCAAGATTTTCAAATTTTGTACAGAGTTTGCTCACATCCTTGGGTTTTCAAGCTAAATGAAGTCAGAGTACTTCGAAGGGAGCAAAAACAAGCAGAAAAAAATTTTGTAGCCGATGATGACGAAGAAGAAAACGAAATAGAAATGGATACAGATATATTAGAAATTTTCAGCGATAAAACCCAAAATAAAAAGTCAGAAGTGAATGGCGGTGGCATCAATGGTGAAAAACCGGCTACCAAAGTGGTAGAACGCTGGTGGTCAAGTCTAATTCCGAATGAAATGGAATTTGACATAAACATGAGTGGTAAGCTGGTTGTGTTGGAGAAAATTTTAAAACTTTGTGCCGAATTTGGCGACAAACTTCTTTTGTTTAGTCAAAGTTTGTTTACTTTGGATCTTGTTGAAATTTTTTTGGAAAAGTTAACCATAGAAAAAAAAGATAAGTGGAAAAAAGACGATGACTATTTTAGGTTAGACGGCCAGACCGATGTAAGCAAACGGCAGCATGATGTGGACAAGTTCAATGAAGAGCGCAATCGACGCGCTAGGCTTTTTTTGATTTCGACTAAGGCTGGAGGCATTGGAATCAATTTGACCGGTGCCAATCGATGCATTATATTTGACGCATGCTGGAATCCTTCCTATGACACTCAGTCTATTTTTAGAATTTATAGATTTGGACAAAAAAAAGATGTATTTGTTTATAGATTTTTGGCACAAGGCACCATGGAGGAAAAGATCTATCAAAGACAAGTGACTAAACAGTCTCTTTCTCATAGAGTGATTGATGAACACCAAATAGACAGGCACTTTACTAGTCAGGAAATAAATGAGTTGTATAATTTCGAGCCTGATTTGTGGAATGAAAGAGGCATTGTGTTTGATATACCTGAGGATAATTTGCTTAAATCTTTGCTTGTCGATTGTAAAAAATGGATCTCAAAATACCATGAGCATGATTCGTTGCTTGAGAATAAATTAAATGAGGGTCTTAGTGAAGAGGAGCGTAAAGCTGCTTGGGAAGAATATGAAAATGAGAAAAGAACTCAAAATTCTAATGTAAATCATAACGAAATAGCTATGCAGAACACATTCGCAAATATTCATGACATTCAAAACGATCCGAATTATTCTTTGAGATTATTCAATGAGATGTTTTCGAATGAGACAAATAGAATTTCTGAGCCGTTCAATGCTCATATTCAAGCCATTCAAAGGGAACATTTAATGGAACAAATTCAGCAACAGAACGAAATCATGCGCCAGCATGAATTGAGAAATTCGATGCAAATGGACAAACTAATGAGAATTCAGGACAATAAGCAGATAAATAATTTTCAAAAAATGGAACAACTAATGCAAAATTGTCAGTATAATTTGAATATACGAATTCCAGCTGGACAAAGAAAAGACATTGAAGCCAGGCCAAACAGTTATAGTCAAAATTTGGCAAATATTTTGGGTACTCCAAAGCCAAGTTTAAATGATAATAAATTTTTAGAAAATTTACGAAATCAAAGTAGATCTTTGAATACAAAAGCTCCGAACTTGACCAATGTTATGGGCAAGAATTTAAAGCATGCTAACCAGCACAATTATTCAAATTCGAATCATCTAAACCTTGAGAAAAAATTTTAAAAATTTTTATCTAATAGAAATTTTTTTTTAAATTTATATGTTGAGTTATTTTTTTCTGTCGTTTCGCAGTTCAACTGATTTAAAGTTTAGTGTAAATTTTTTTTTGTATTTTTGCTATAATTAATGTTCGTTTCATGTCAATTTTTCCAGGAATTTTCTTCTATTTCAGGATGAATAAAATTAAACTAAACTCTTACAAACATTTTGTAAATATTTTATTAATTAAAGAAAAAAAAAATATAT
>PJRA01000272.1:1662999-1755294 GCA_016987375.1 Brachionus koreanus
TAATCTAACGATTTATTTTTTTAATGAATTTTTTCATTTAAAAATTTAAGGTACTTTCTTAAAAGAATTGTAAAGATAATAATTTAATTACAATGAAAATAAAGAAAGATGAAAAAAATTAAAATTAAAAGATCGATTGAAAAAAATATAAAATTGTTTAAGTCATAGGATTAATTAATACTAGAAAAAAAGATGAATTTACTAGATAATTGAGCAAAAGATAAGTTTTATTAATTCTAGCAGAAAATTATATTAATTTAATATGTAAAAAAAAATTTTATTAGAAAAAATAAAGAAAAAATTATTTATTTAGTTGCAGATTTTTTTTTTACAGCATATAGATAAGTTTTTCTAGTTTTTCACCTTTATAACTTAAAGGTGATAACCTTTTGTCCTCAATTCTTGGTGTAATTACTCGTCTTTGTTTCAGGGACCAATCATATGCTATTTAATCAAATGATGTTCTTTAATTTTTGATATTTATTGATAAAAATATTAATTTCAGTTAGTTAAATGCTTGTTAAATGTCAATTAATACATTGATTATTTTCTCTATCTAATCTAATTTAATCTAATCTCTGGTCAATTTTCAACCCATTACATGCAAAGGACTAACTTCTTTAGAAATAGAATTTTGACAGAAAGGCATGGTTTACCTCTGGAAGTAGATTTAATTAAAAATAAAGAGATAGACATATCATCTTGAAGAGCTTGAAGTAATTTTCAATTTTAAAGCTTTGTATTTTTTTTTGTTTTAAAATTTACAATCCAAATAAAAACCATTTTAATGGAAGATTTATTTAATATATAGTTTGAGTTGGCTCAAACTAAATTTTTAAATTTTAAAAATACTAATATCTTTTATTAGACTTTCGGTATCTTTTTCGTTCATCAATCGTAAAATCATTGAAATTGTCAACAACTTCATTTAAATTGTCGTGTCTTTTTTTTTTTAAACGCTCATTTCTCATTTTTGGCATTCGATCCCGATCCCGATCTTCAAAACTAAACAAATTTTCCTCTTCTTCAATTTCGTATTCACGCTCAGTTATAATCTCTTTAGTTCTCACTCCGTTTGTTTTTTCTTTTCTATCTGATCCTGAGTCATAAATTGGTTCTTTTTTTGGTCTGTTTCTTTGCCGTCCTTGGTCCTGGTCATATCTATCAAGACGATCATAAATCGAATCATCTGAATTCTGTCTGCTATAAACAGACCTTTCTGGCATCAAAATTTCTTCATATTCATCCAAAATTTCACCTCTATCCGCATTGTACCAATCAAAAGGTGGTCGATAGTACACAAAAGTTCTAGTCAACTTGCGGTCTACGAAATTATCGCCCAATAATGGGTTGAAGTACGATCTGCCTCTTCGACTCCTTTGTCTTTGGCTATGTCGCATTTCTCTCTCTTCCGACGACTCCCTGTCATAAGTTCTTGATTTGGAATAATCATTATTCATGTATCGTTTTGGTCTCTCGGGTTGTTTCACTTCAGAGTTCTTCAATATTTTTACTGGTATTCTAACAAAGTCATCAATTGTTTGATCGTCATAATCGTTGATTCGTACTTTTTTGGCTGGTTTGAAATTCTTGCCATACTTGTACATTTTCTAAATTTAATTAAAATTACAATCAAAAACGCTTTTAGCTAAATGAGAAAAAAAATAGTTTATTAGAACAATATCTCAATGACCAGTTGAGCTAAAATTGTAAAAACCTGAAAAATGGAAATTTTTTCATAAGAAATTTAAAATTGTAGCGTAGATGTTTGAATTAATTTGAAAAATTCAATTAAACTAAGGTATTTAGCAAAAAAATTTTTTTGATGTTTTCTGGTAACAAACATCAGAAATTGTTTAGAACATTGTAATTGTAATGAAGCAGCGTTTAGAAATCATTTATTTTTAAACGCTTGGTTTAGTTCTATTCAAATTTATTTTGAACAAGCGACATAAATTATTGCCCAAACTTAATTAAGTTTTTTTAATGATCAGAATTAACCATTTTTGCAATATGGAGTATTTTTGTTTTTTAGAGATCCGAAAAGTGCGTAAAATATTTTAATTAGACTGAGTCAAGATTATTTTTAGATTAAATTAATTTCAATGAAAGTATCTATTTAGGGCATGATTAAAAAAAAATTGAAATTAAATTCTTAAAATATTTATTTTAGAAAAGGAAAAATTATTTTGGTGATGGCTATGATGCTCTTTTTATGATCTTCAAAATTTTTAGAGAAGAATTTAAAAAAAGAATGGAAAAATTAAATTAATAATGGCTATTCTTCTAGGTATGAAAACAGCAAATTTGTTCCCTTCAACAACAAAATTCAGAATTTGTCTATTTGCCACTCAATATGCTATTCGATATTGAATCAACACCAGAAGCACCAAACGAGTCATCTGACTGTTTTAAAAAAATTTTAAATCCTCGTTTCTTTTGAATAGATTTTTCAAATAAATAAATCTTTTTAGAATTATGTAGATTTTAAAATTTCCTTTAAAAAATGACATTGCTTTATAAAATTATTTTAGTTTTTTGATAAGATATTTTTGAATTAAAAAAACATGAAAAAATGCTTGGTGCTTCTAGTGTTAATCAAAAAATTATTGAGCAAATTTATGTATTGCTGAAACATAAATGATCATACATTTACCTATTAATTTTAATATTTTTAATTTAAAAAAAATAATTTTCTATTTTGTTTCCAAAATAAATTAGATGTCAGCTACATAAAACAAAATATTTTTTTTTAATAAATAAAAAGCTTTCTCAAAATTTAAATAGAGTCTTTTAAATCCAGCAGATGTTTTTTTGTTTGTCTTCCAAGCATCTGGCTATTGTGCCATGATTTATACCCAACAAAGCTTCATTTGAATAGCTTTTCTCTAATTTGACAATTGAAACATCTAACAATCTTGAATTGTTTTTTATAATTCCGAAATCATATGGATATGAATATTAGTTATTAAGTTTTTTAGAGTTAAATATTTTAGAATTACATTTGATTACTCAATTGCTTTATGACTTGATGCATTATTAATCTGATTAAAAAATGAAAAAATTTTATAACTATTCAGGAAACAGATTCATCCAAGCTTTAGAATCGCAGTATTTTAAGGTAAAGATAAAATTTTTTTGACTGTTTATTTTCCAGATTATATGCAAATTTAGCACTGTTAAAGAAAACATTTTTTTCTAAAACGAAAATGAATAATCAATTCTTTATTTCTTTCAAAAATTCGATGATTAAAAAATTAAAAAATTCCCGTGATAAAACAAAATTTTGACAGATTTACATTTAATTATGTTTGATTCAAAGTTATTTTTTATGTTCTTAATTATCTAAATAAAACCTTTTGAAAATTTTTTGAAAATTTGGTTGAAAATTGGAGTTTTTTTAGAATAGCTTTTGAACTAACAGAAATAATCAATAAAATTTTAAGAACCAGTTTTGGGCCTATTATTTACACGGAATCTAGCAACAAGTTAAGTGTCTAAACCTGTAATGCATACTTAATTAAGTTTAGACCTTAAAAATACCATGCTAATTATTCGCATTGTCTCTGTTCTATCAAACTTATAAATATGTAAGATTTATAAATTTTCAAATTATAAATTGTCAAATTGGATATAAAGTTCACGAAATTCAAAACTTTAGTGCTATCTGAATTTCACATTTTTTACTCAAAATTCGTAATCTACGCCCTCGAAGCCTAATAAAAAATTTTTTTTGGGGTGGGATAAAAAAAATTTTTACACCCAGGGTTCCAAAAAAAGCAAACCCTTTAAAAAGTTGTAGTTTTTTAAGACTCAAAATCTCAAAGATAAAGCTTAAATATACTAAAAAAGTATATATATTCTGTAAGAGCATAAAATTCTCTACATGCTAATTAAATGATATAATTGAATGATTATTTTATTAATAAACTATTTTTATAAAAAATCAATTTAACAAAAAAATAACATTTACAACATTTATTTACTGATTTAACATGACAATGTGATTTACATTTGATAGCTGAACCAAAACATTTGTATTTCTTACCGGTACAAGTACCATTACATTGTCAAGAATTCCCAATTTCTTTCAAATCCTTATCTCTTTAATCAGTTTTTTAGGAACTTCCCTTAATGAAATCTTATTTGTAATAGTTGAATAATCAAAATTTAATGGACCATGATAAATTTCCAAATCATAAGCTATCTAAAAATATTCCATGTTCCTTATCTATCTCATAAAATTCTCCTTCATTACTTACTTTCTGAATTAAACCTCTTTGTTTTGGTAATTAAATGATTTGATTATTTTTGGTTGATGGTGATGATCATCCAAAATGTTTAAAGTTAGAAAAGAATTCTAAGCATATTTTCACTTCTGGTGTGTGGTTTAATTTTTTTTAACACATTTTCTTTCTTTTTTTTAATTCATTTTGTAATAATAGAGTACATTTTTCGGTAAAAGCCAGATGTAACTTTTATCATAATCATTAAGTTTCGAGTAACTTAGCTTATAAAAAGCTAAAATGAATTTTTTTAAATTAGAAACATTATTTATTGTTTAGCGTAAAAATATAACTTGAGAAAAAAAAATTTAAACCTGAATTAATTAAATGATAATCAGCGAATATTTTAAAATTATTTTTATTCTCAAAAATTTTTAAAAATTTTCTAAGTTTTAGTTAGCAAAAAAAATAAGATAAATTACGTTTTATTTTGAATAATTCTAAATTTTTAATATTTTATTCTAAATTAAAAAAAAAAACATTTATTTTAAATGGTATAAAATTGAAAAAGATAAAAAAAACAAACAATATAACGATTTTTTTTTATTCTTTAAAATGAGGTTATTTACTGTTTAGAAAAAGCAAAAAATAAATATTATTTTGCATTCTTATAAAATATTTCATCTATCATTCCATAGTTAATTATAATAAATTACGCTTTTTTTTTATAAAATGAAATAATTTTAAGATTTCTATTTTTTTTACATAAACGGAAAAGCATCGATTGTCATTGCATGAACGCCGATTTTACTTACTCTTTTAGAAGCATATCAGAAAAATCTAGATTTAAATATTCTTTCAAATTACGAAATAAATTATTTCAGCATGTTTGGCATAATTCAAGTATTCTTCAAACAAAAAAAGAAAGACCATAATTCATCTAAACTCTTGAATTAATTCTCCTTTTTCAAATAGTAAGTCATAACACTCTGCTTAGTTTTAATAGGCTCGAGTGGTACCCAAAAAAATTTCTAATAATGTGTAGGTAAATAAATGATTCATCGAAGTAAAATATAAATATAAAATTAATCAAATTTTTAAACACAAATTTTTCTTATTCTTCAAAAGCAATAAGACAAAAATAAATATTTTCTTTTGTTCAGGAATGGAACAGTGTTCACAATCACAACTTGTGGATAGACTTTTTGCTCTAAAGAAAGATGCATTTTCACATTTGGACCAAGCCTTATCATTCGATACCAATGAGACAAGTTCAAGTCCTCAAAAAACAGATCAATCAATTATAATGTATGAAAAAAGTCTGACTTTTATTGACAAAGCTCTGGCATTTTACACTGATAACAAATCTGCTTTAGTAAATAATGACAATGCCGTCACACTACATTCTCATTTGACATCGATTCGTAGTCAAACTTTGGAACGAATTAACAAGCTAAAAACCAGTAGGCTAAATAGTTCCAATTTAAGCGCTGGATCGACATTCAATTCAGAATTTTTAGCCGCAGGTGATCAAATTTTAGCCGATGATTTTTTAATAATTGATGAAGTAGAGGATGATAATAGGCAAATAGAAAAAGAACAAGTTAACAATAAACCTAATGACAAAGACACAAATTTTTCTAAAGCTAAAGAATTCTTGCGGCTTGATGCCGGTGTGCAACTATTTTACATCGCTACGGACGGTTCTGTTTCGACACCGTCATATCCCACTAATCTAAGCCTATATTTGTTTGACCAAGTGCATGATAATGAGCAAAACATAGTCGGATTTATCCGAGTTGGCGACTGGATCTATCCGCTCATACCTAACGAGTCGCCTGGAATGAAAACCAATTTTAATGCTTACATTTTTCCAAATAACGAAGAAAACTCGACAGAGCCTAAATTTTCTTTTGTGGGAATCACACTTTCGGACGAGATAAGTGGCGAACAAAGACAGCTATTCGAGGATGCTTTGGTAAATATGAGTTCACTGATCTATCAAGAAAAAATTTCAGAAACGGGCGCTAAACAACCACAGGCATTTGTGGTTGAAGAGAAAAAAGAAGAGGAAAATATACTCGAAGAAGATAAAAATATTCAAAAATCATGGTCGGCTGAACGAATTGCCCAAAGCATGGTCAATGGGGCGCAGTATTTGTCGAATGGGGTGGCATCATCTACTGATTATGCCAGTAAGTATTTGAAAACTGGCGGCGATAAACTCAAAAACAATATGCAACCCAAAGCTGATCCTGTTTCAGTAGATCCAAGAGTCAAAAAAGTCGTTGAGAATGTCAGATACGGAACTCATGCCACAGTTAGAGTTAGCTCTTTTCTGATAAATAAATTATCAAGCATTGCTAGTTCAGCGGCTAAGGCAGTTGCTCCGCATATAAAAAATGGTTCAACTTCACTTCTTAATAAGGCTGGACTTGGATCTAGCAAGAATGAATCGAATAATTATGTAGAAAATGTGTGCACTGTAGCGCATGGCTCCATACAAAGCTTTGGTATTGTTTATGATTCATTGGAAAAAGCTGCCAAAACATTGGCAAAGAATATGAGCGAACAAACAGTCAATGTAGTTGATCACAAGTGAGTTTTTTTTTTCATTCAAGTAATATTAGAAATATAATAGAAATATTTGCTTTACTTTTATTAAATTTATCACTAACTTTATTATAAAATGGTTTTTTACCAACACATAATTTATTTGTTTAATTTAGTCATCACATAGTCTTTAAAACTTTTCTGGAAGGAAATTAAATAAAAAAAATCTCTAAAAGTAAATGAAAAATTTGTCTTATAAAAATTTTATTTGATAAATTCATCAGAAAAATTAAAATTTTTTTCAAAAAATATAAAGTAGCAAAAATTAATTAAAATTTTCTTAATATTTTCAATATAAAGGTAAATTAAATTTTGTTTTATTTGTCAAGTTATTAGAATTTATTTATTTATAGTTTTTCAACCCCATCGATCTAAAATTTGAATGCTGTCTCAATTTTTGTTTTGTTAAAATCTAATTTTTTTTCTTTCATGCTTTCCTAATATTTTAAAACATTAAGGGAAACTAAGATAAGTTTGAAATTAAAAGGAAATGGCTTTAAAAATAGTCATGAAAAAAAAACAATTTAATAAAACACATTTTTAGAATCTTACATAAAAATATATGTTTGACCACAAGCAAGAAACATTAATTTGATTTTTGAAAAAAAATATTTTAAAAAAAAGGTTATTTTATTCTTTGAGCTTGTCTGATCGACTAAATTTAGCTTTGCTAATCAACTAAGTTTTTAGGATGAGCAACCAATTTTGTAAAGAAGAATTCAATTTTATTTACTTAAGTACCATAAATCGATTAAAAAATGATAATTCATATTTTCTTTAAAGTGCTTTAGGTTTATGCCTTTTATAGAGCATAGCATAATAATATAAAATCGATTTTATTCCTAAAAAACACAGTTTAAAGATAATGATTTATAATGTTCTCATTCAAGTTTAAAATAAATGGATCAGAAAAATCTTCAATCAAGTCATTTAAAGCAAAAATAATTGAAATAAGTCAGCAGTCAAAATTTTTTGGCGAATTTGAAATAAATTTAATAAAAATATTTAAATGTAGACTTTTGATTATTTTCTACAAAAAAATTTAGTGATTATCGAATTAAATTAAATTGAAAATAAATAATTTTTTTATATACTAGATATGGACCTGATGCGGCCAAAGTAACTGAAAGCAGTCTATACAGTGTTGGAAATGCGGCTACTACTGTTTATAACTTTAGAAATATGAAAATAATTAGAACTGTTGCCAAAGAAACTGCTAAGGAAACTTTGTCTAGTTCTTCAAAGATAAACAAAACTTCGGAGCCACCAAAATCAAAAAATGACGATAAAGAGAATAGCAAAAAAGTGAATGCCACAGTTTAAATAGTTTTTTTTTTTTACAAAATTTTTTTTAGTAAATTAAATTTTTAATTAAATGTTATTTTATTAGTTAAATATCTTAGAATGATCACCAGTCATGTGGTGATTTAGTTTGATTTAAAAAATTAAAATTGCAACTAAAATTTTAAAATATTTGTTAATTTGATTATTTAAATTACCTACATAAATTATACTTTGTAAATAAACTTTATGATTTTTTTGTTTAAAAGGTGCATAAATTCTGATAAAAAAAATTTTCAAATTTCTTTTACACAATAGTTTTTAAGGTTTTTATTTAAAAAAAAAACAATTGCTCTTAGTCTACAGCATGATTTGTTTATAGACTTAAACTCTAGTATATATTTATGGTTAGAACATAAATTTTTACTAAAAAAATTAAGAAATTTTTACTTTGAAATAATTAAAAAATTAGTTTAGATAATTTTTTAGTTTCTCAAGCAAACAAACTGGAAAAATGAGCTATACAAATACAGATCGCTTCTATCGAGATCGTATGTCTTCCTCATGTTCTTTAAAGTAATAACTGAAAATCTCAAAACTAAGAAATTAATTTAAATTTTTTTTTTTCACAGAAGTGAAGACAGTGATTTGGAAATGGACGATAGCAGTTTTACAAATAGTAGTTCTGGTTTTTCTCGCATGAATTCAACATATTCGTCCTCTACTTATTCGTTAAATGACAAGAGACGATCTAGAAACCAAAATGAAAAAAAGAGACGTGACCAATTTAACTTATTGATTCAAGAATTGGGAAATTTGTTAAATCACCCGAGGAAAATAGACAAAGCCACTGTTCTAAATGAAACTCTCTTCTTTTTTCGAAATTATAATGGTAAATAAAAGGACAGATACGATCAATTTTTGGCTCACTATATTTTTAATTCTATTTTAGAAAAACCACTGTATAACAAAGAAATAGACTTTAAATATAAGCCTTTTTTTCTTCAAAATGACGAATTTATGAGATTTATGATTGAGGTATTTAAATTAAACATAATTTTAAATTGTTTTTTACATAATAAAATTTTTTTTTATTTTTAAATTTAGTTTCAAAATGCATTTTGCTTGGTATTTGATTTAAATGGTGAAATAAAATATGTTTCAGATGATATTATTCATTTAATGGGATATTTTCCGGTAAGCTTGAAATTAAGAAATTTTTTTCATGAATTAAAAAGAAGTATAGCCAGTTAATTGAAGTCTATGTTGATCTAATCAAAAATTAGAAATTAAAATAGTAGTAGTAGAGGTTATCTAATCATAACTCCAAAGAGCTGTAGCAGTCACTTCTTCTTTGTTCGCCATCAAACTTCGCTTATTCCATCCATCCCTTATTATAAAAAATTTATATCTCGGAAGACAGTTCTTTATTTGTTCACGCTATTTCAAGCTTTTTCTCCTCAATTCGTATCTTTGGCTACTAGTTTTTGTGTTTAGACTCTAAATAATTCCTTTATTGAATTCAATTTGCTCATAATTGTTTTCCAGTTTGTACATCTGAATTAGATCACTTCTTAATATTCTTGTTCTCAAGTTAGTTAAATCTAGCTTTAACAAACACTGTAAAGTCACACAGTTCTGAAATCAACTTTGTTGCTCTTCGTTGAACTTTCTCAAGCTCATTTATGTTTTTTTTCTAAATAAGACACCAAGCACTGACAGCATATTCCAGATGTGGTCTAATAATTGAACAATATAATAATTAAATAGTCTCGTTAGAAGGATACTTTACTAATTTCTTAATTAAAATCCACATTCTATTTGCTATAGCCGTAGCATTTTTGATTTGGGTAGTCTATTTTAGATCACTTTGTATGTAAATACCCAAATTCCTTTCAAAGTTTGGTTCAAGGTTTACGAATAAAGTTTATAATTAGACTTTGGATTTATTGTTGCCATTATATACTATGAACTACTTAACATTTATCTGCATTTAACTGACTTTACAATGGTTTGGGACAATATTCAACATATCGTTTATATAAATTATAAAGAAGAGAGGACCTAGCACTGAACCTTACGGGATTCCACTTTTAACTTTTAGCCAACATGAGCTGGTATCCCTTAAAACTAATCTTTGTGAACATTCTAAAAGAAACGCCTTTATCCAATTTATCAGGCTATCACCAAATCCCAAAAATTTGAGTTTATTTAGAAGTTTTCTTTGAGAGACTTTGTCGTAAGCTTTTACAAAACCTGTATAAATGATGTCAACAGGTAAAACATTAGAAACCGCTTCAGAAATAAAATCTCAAGTTTCTAATAAATTGGTAAGACATAACTTTTTTGGTAAGAAGCCATTCTGTGATGTGAATATTACATTTTTAACTTTTTTATTAAAAGAAATTAAATAAATTCAGCAAACAGATGCTAATTAACAAAAATAAATTTTTAGACTTATTTGTGTTTAAAATGTTTATTTAATTACTCACTAAAAATAGAGTTTTTTCTGTAAATTTATATCTATTTTTTTCAAGAATTGTGTCTTAAAAAAAAATGAAACAGTTGAGCTTTGGAAACTCAAGGAATTTATTTTTTTTTAATATTTCTGGCATTCTTCTATTCAACATTGAATTTTCTGGAAAACATCATTTTTTTTAATTTAGAAAAATATGCAAAATTGCTCAATATTTGATTACATAGATGAAAAAAGCGCCAAAATATTAAAAAATTATCTAAAGCGGAAATTTAACCCTCACGGTATTATTGTCTAATTGGGAAAAAAATTCAAACCAAATAAATCTCTGTTCTTTAGACCAAATTAGTTTTGAATGCAAATTCAAAAAGATTAATGACGGAAATAATGGTTATGAACCTGTCAAAATAAAGGGTTTTTTTAAGTGTACCCCCAATTCTGGTAAGATACTATTTAAAACTTTTTAATTAACTTAAAAATTTCCTAGTTGATTCAATCGGGCACTTTAATACCATCGCCCAGCTTGATTGTTTCATATCCATTAATGAGCTCTATCCAAGTGACAATAACAAAAAAGAGTTTAGAAGCGAATTTTCAATGGATCTAAAATATACCAGTTTGGATTCTAAGTATTTTGTTTCTGAATATTTTGAAAGTAAAATTTCTACTGTTTAAAATTTAAAGAGCTACAGAAATTATTGGTTACAGTCCGATAGAAATAATCGGAACTTGCAGCTATGATTATTGTCATTTGGATGATTTGGAAAAATTGATCGACTGTCATAAAAAATTGCTGCAAAATGGTGCAGTTCCTTTGATAGCATATAGATTTCGTACTAAGGGTCAGCAATGGCTTTGGATTCAGTCAAGATTTCAAATTTTATACCATCAGACAGCTATGAAACCTTATGCGATAGTGGCTTTTAACCACGTCATTAGTCTAAACGAAGTGGTAGAATCTAAAGATTTATTAGATGTAGCTAGTTTTACTGGATCGATTGCAAATACAAAATTTTTCGAAACTTTAACTGTTGACACCAACACGGAAAGCCAAAACAACCAAATGCCAAATCAAAATATTCAAAATTCTGAGCTTCCCGAACCTACTCAAACAAACAGGTCTGATTTATTAATTTCGGCATCTAGCAATAATAAGTCCCCTATAAAACAAGAAAAGCATATTGATGAGAGCCTTGGTGTAATTTTGTTTTTCATATAAAATTAAATTTTGATAAAATTGTTTATTATTCTAGTCTATATTTTTGCGAAGTTTTAATGATATTGAATATAGAAATTATGTCCTTAGTCAATTTAAGTTAAAAAAACAAAAAATTGAAACTACAATAAAAAAACAACAGGAAGAACTCAAAATACTGGAAGAAACAATGGATAACATTCGAGATGGTATTCATTTTTATTTGTTATTTGAAAGAAAAAATTTATTCATGGATTTATTAAAAGAAATAAGAGCTTTCAAATTTAGTACAATTTACGTGAAATTTTTTTTTTACTAACAAAATCAAAATATCCTTAAAAATTTAGTTAAATTTATACCATGTTGTAAACATACAAATTTCTTCATTCTTCTAAATTTAATTCATTTTATGCAAAATTTAGTAAATTTATAATAATTGATGAAAATTAGTATACACAAAATCAATATTTAGAGAATTGAATGAGATGAAAGAAGATGAAAATGAATAGATGGATATTTCTCAGAAAATAGATTTAAAACTGAAAGAGTTAAGAAAAATCAGAATGGGATATCTGACTCCATCAAACAATGATTAGAAAATATAGGAAATGAAACTTATAAATATTGTAGTTCATTTAATTTTATCAAGATACTCATAATCCTACCAAGTTAATCTTGATTGTACTATTATAAGTTCAAATTAAAAAAATTGAAAAAAAATTATATATTCAATATAGATTAAGATAATAGAAAATAAGTGTGAGATTTTTTTCGTCTAGTTTGATATTAATTATCAATATTGAATTATTTCAACATTTTATCTTTTTTCTAAAATTTGTTCATTTTTTTGAAAAACTATTCCATTCATTTTTAATAAGCGTGGTATAATTATTCCTTTCATGCTAATTTTTTAGCTATGATTTTCACACATTTAATTTTTAAATAGTCATATAAGAAACTTTAAAATTTTATTTCATAAAAAAATGTCGATTACTTGTAATTATTTTTTAATGAATAAATCAGAATTTAACAATGAAAATATTTTTAGATATAAAATTTGAAATTTCTAATCAATTCTTATTCCATTAAAATTTCCTAGTTGAAAAATTTAATTTTTTAGCAATCATAAAAATATCCATATAGGCAATCATAGAATAAATTTGTATAAATTTTTCCATTACTTTATTAAATTATTTTTTAATTTAAAGAGAAGAAATTGGCGAGTTGGGTGCTTGAATTTCAACGTCAAGAATATAATTCAAATTTATACAAAAATAATCAAGAATTTAATCTGGAAAAGAGTGAAAAAGTGAGCCCGTTAGCTCAAAATTTAACATATATCGATCAGCAGAATAATAATTTTCAGACTAGCAACCAACCTTCACAGCAATCCAATTATCAGTCATCCAAAAATGAGCCTGGAAGGACCATACAAAATAATAATTTTAAAGACTCGGTTGACCAATCTCAATATTTAAATAAATCTAGGAATAATTCTATTATGGTTCAGAAAAAAATATCGGAGGAACAAAATTTTCTCAAAAATGAATACCAGCAAAGCATAGATAATAACAACAATTTACGAATGAATAAAACTCAAAAGCGATCGTACAGTTCATCACCTGCACCTCCATCTAATAGGATCAATTTTAATGAAGAGGCAGAATTGGTCGGACAGCTGATTCATATACGAAAAAATTTGCAAAGACCAAGCAATGAAGAGCGAGCTGGTAATCCGAACGAAATAAATAACGAATTAAAAAACACACTAAATAAAAATTCTTTATCTTCAGTTAGTCTTCAGTCAATGGAAATGGATGATTTAAATCCAGAAATGATCGATAAGCTTTTGAATAACTACAATTTTGAATCGTATCAAAACCAATAAAAAAAATAATTTATTTATTCATTGGTTTTATTTTTAATGAAAAGAGCGCTTTTTGTTTCTTCTAAGTAATTTTTCTAACTAATTTCTAAATGTTTAATTTTCAAAAGTTTTTGTTAAATGTTATTAAAGCAATAAAATGTGTTGTTAAAGATGTAAATATCCAATATATTTTTTTGTATCTAGAATAAATATTTAGAAAATTTAATTTCATTTTTATTGAATCCTCATTTCAATTTTAATTTCGTTAATTTTAATTTTCAATTCTATATGTAAGCTCATAATCAAAAGTCAATAAAGCAGTAACAAGGCAAAGTAAATTTTTGAAAGAGTCTAAAAATAAAGCTTTGAAAAGTTTGAAATTTGTTTGGCATTGCTTGTTTTAATTTTAATTTGGACATGAAATAAATTCAGCTGTTAAGGATGCAATCGAAAGATCTAATGATTTAAAGATTTTTCCAAAAATGTTGACTTTTTGTTTAAAATTGAAAATATTGTAAAACCAAACAATTCACTATTAAAAATTTTAAAAAAAATTTAATTTTTAGTTTTATTTTTATTTTTTTTTTTAACTTTTTCTATAAAAAATTTAATTTTTCCAAGAACTAGCTTAATAGATTAAATACTTGCAAGTGAATATATGAATGTATATGATTTGCTTAGGGTGAAAAACTGAATTTTTGAAATCAAAATGAAAACGGCTTAATTAAATTAAAATTGTTATCTGTTTGGTGAGGTTAAGTTAATAAAACTCAATTTATTTGTCTTTTAATTTTAATTTATTTTAAATAATGAAACTAAACATATAACTAAACCAACAAAAGGCCTAGGTAAACATTTTACATTGTATCTTGAAATATTCCGAGAATACATAGAAATAAAACAAAGTTTTACATTTTTATAGTTACAGAAATCAATATAAAATCAATTGAAATATTTAAAGAAAGAAAGATTGAAGACAATGGTCAATTCACAAAAATATATATACATAAGTGTTACTGACTTTGATCCAGTAATATCAATTGACTTGTTTAAACATATAAATGCCGATAAAAATTACGGTCTAGTTGACTCGGTTAAATTCATTTTTTCTAAAATAAAAGAAGAATTTTTAGAAGAGTTAGACAATACCCATCTAAAAGCGATCTTTTAAAAATAGAATTTTTTACATAAATTATCGTCTTGATTTAATAACTGTCTTAAGATACTGCTACCCAAAAAAATTTGTATTTTCCATTTCTTTCTGTCTATGAGGCTTAAAACAAATAACTAATAGTAATAATAATAATAATAGTTAATATTTTACGGTCAAGTTTAGTTTAACTAAACTGAACTGCAACTCGGAAAAATACCCGAACAGAGCTCTAATGAGCTATAAACAGTCGCTTCTTTTTTCACAAGCCATGCATCTAATTTCGACTTAAAAATATTCAGCGTTTTTCCACTAACAAAGAGATATATCTCTTCCAGTAATCGATTCCATATATTTACAACTCTATTTGTAAAACAATGAAAACGCGAGGAACAGTTTTTATCTGTTCACGAAGTAGAGTCTTTAAGTGCCTTTTTAAATCATATACTTGACGAGTTTGACCATAGATTAACCCTTCTTTAAACTCAGCAAACTCAATTTTATTTATTAACTTGAACATTTGGATTCTATCTTCTCGAAGTTAGGTCCGTCAGCTCGAATTTAGGTAAGCGTATCGAGTAATTTAGGTGATTTAAATTTTGAACTAACTTAGTAGTCCTACGTTGAATCTTTTCTACCATATCGATATATTTTTTCTAGGTAATGGCGAATTCTTAGTGAGGTCTGACCATTGAAGTCTACAGAAGTTTAATGTTGTTAACATTGGGATATCTAAATCTTCTTGTTATGGATACTCTCAAGTAAATCATTTATGTATATAATGAATAATATGGGAACAAGGACAGAACCTTGCGGAACTCCACTTGTCACTTCAGTCCAGTCTGATCTTTCTTCGCCAAGCACGCTCACTGAAACCGTAAAAATTAAGTTTAAAGACTAGATTTGGATGTGAGACCTTGTCAAAAGATTTTGCAAAGTTGGTATACACTAGATCCACAGGGTAGCAATTTTAAAAGGCATGTTAAATCAGGTCCAGTGTCTCAAGTAAATTTTTACTACAGGATCTCTGTGGAAGAAAGTCGTGCTGAGCTTTCACGATGCCTATTTTCTAGTAAATGTTTGAGCATGATCTCTTTTATTATTTTTTTAAGAATATTTTTGAAGAATTTTTCTAGTGGCTTTTAATAAATTTATAAATTTATTTTTTAAAAATAAGTTATTTAATTCATGTATTATGATGGATATCTTTTATTTACTTTAGTCAGAATTCGAGGTATTTATTCTGAATGTGCTTCAATAAGTTAAAATCTGGTTCAGTAAATATTATTTGTTGCAACAATAAATGTTCAAATCTAAGACTTTTTTCAAAAAATTTTACGTTGATAAGGTTAAATTTTATGAAACTATTAATTTGCAGCGTATTGAATTTTCCGAAACACCTTATACTTCTGTTTTTTTTTTACCAAATTTTATTAAAATTTCTATATGGCATGACAAACAATAAATTTATAAAGCTTTATTAAATTAAATTCTATAAAAATTTAATTTTATTTCCTAATAGGAAAAATTAATAATAATTATGAAAAAAAGAAGAGAATCTAATCTTATTACAAGTGTTGTAGAAAAGGTTATATTAAAAATAATAATAATTAATATTCTACAGTCAAGTTTAGTTTAACTAAACTGACAAAGCAGGAAGACTAACGCAGCTTGTTTAAATCAAAAGCTTCTATATAAGTTGTTTTGTTGGCAAAGTTTAATTCATTAATTATTTGTGAACTGCCGTCTGACATGAATTCAAGTCTAAGATTTTCAGTTGAATGCCAACAAATCCAAGTAAGTTAGAAGAAAGTTTTCATTTCAGAGCTTTATTGATTTTAGTGAAGACCGAAAAATATGCCGATAAACAAAATAACAAATGCTATAAGGATTTATGCATTGGAATAAAACCTTGAATAAAATTTTTTAGAAATTTTTCTCATAAAAAATTGAATTTTAAAATTGTTAAGGGCCAAATTAATTTTATTTTTTCTAAGTTCAATCTTTAGATGAATTAAGGCAATTAATTAAGTCGAATGAATTTTTTAAAAAATTCAATCAAATTAGAAAAATAACTAACATTCTGAATTAATTTTAATTTGATTGATAATAGTAATTAATTAAAATTAATGTAGAAATACAAATATATATATTTTTAAACAACTGAAACATCTAACAAGATAACGAAAAATTTAAATAATTGATTCCTCTTCAAATCCGTCAATTGACTGAAACAATAAATTTAAAAATAAAACTAAAGGCTGAAATAAAAGAAAAAATTCACTAGATAAACAACATCATAGATTCTTGTCTAACCAATTTTTTTTAATTCAATAATGCTTAAAAGGAAAAAAAGATTTATTGACAAGTTTAAAATTAATTATTTTACAACAACGGAAAATCTTAAAATTAAGAAGTAAATAACTATCGCCTACTAATAATATAATCAAGAAAGGAATAATATCAAACTAATTATAGAACTTTTAATTTTGATAAAAAAAAATATAAATCAAAATTAATTAATATTGTTACTTTAATCTTAATTAACCATTCTTTTATGATTTGCGAAATTTGAAAATTTTAAAGCAAACGAAAATCTTATGAAATAAAAAAATTTTAAAAGCTTTCGTTTATCATTTCTTATCAATCATATTCCATTGTTTTACTTCAATTAGTTAATAATTTAAAAAATAAAATGATATGGGTTACGTAAAAAAAACATAAAGAGAAAAAACAATTTAAATAATTAAAATTAGTTGAAAATTAGACTCTTTATTTAAAAATTAACAAAAAAATAGACCTTAAGACATTTATTTACTATTCAAATGACGCAGCTTCCGATCATTCAAATCAAAATAATTATGCCAAACTAATAGTTCTCATCTCATGAAAAGTACAATACATGAAATGCAAATGTTTAAATGAATCTCAAATGCGCTTGCTTATACAAATATGTGTGGTTTAACAGACTGAGTCAAACTTTGTCTGTTAAATCAGATCAGTAAAATTACTGATCCAGGAGCTGATTTAAATGATAATGGTAATATTGTTTTAACTTGATGATTATGCTTATTAAATGACTGTAAACAATCAATTCTATTGCTTCGATTGTTGCAATTTTTCGCGTTGTTACTTTTGGATAAAGGAGTATGTTTACATTAATTTTCCTTATTTACATACTACAAATTATTTTCTTAATAGACTAAAAGCAGGTTGGAAGCGAAAAGCTAATCCATTTACATTATGATTAATAAAAAAATAAAAAAATTTAATCTTTTTATTCAATCGATTATATTTTCTTTTCTTTTTGAAAAAATTTTAAATTTACTACTTTTTATTCTTTATTTATTTTTTATCCTTTTATTTGTCCCGTTCTACCTGTCTCAAATAATATATCGAAAACAATTAAGTATCTACAATAATTATTGTTTGCACATAATTAAAACTTTGAATTATGCACCATGTTGCATTTATAGAACCAACTTTTTATCTCTTTAAGAAATTTTATAGTTCTTTTGGTGTTTTTCCAGTTCCAATTGCAGTAAATATTACAAAATCGTTAAGGGACATTTCAAGTTTTATTGAGAAGAGTATTATAGAAAATTTAAATATTTAACTAATTAATATTCAAATGTTTTGATGAAATCAAAAATATTTAAAATTTAATAAGCCTTTTTAAAATCTAAACCTATATTTTTTTGTTTAAAAAATAATTTTCTAAAAAATTTAATTTTGAAAATTTGCTTTACTCAAAAAATATTGCCTCAACTTCGTTGTTCCCAGCTAATAAATGTAAAAATAAATTAAATTTGAGGCATATGCATTTAAAAGTATTCCCATTAATAAAAATTTTAGATCATTTTTTTTTTAAATGACCATGAGAAAAATATTTCAAATAATACATAATTAATTAAATTTTAACATTTTTCTTTCTTCTACATATTTATAATTTTTACGTAGCAATTGGGTTTAAACGAAGGCGTAAGCCATTCGGACAAATCTGTCGACCCCCCCTAAATTTATTAATATTTTTAATAAATAAATAATGCTTGAACCAAATCGATTAATAAAACAAATTTTTTAATAAAACAAATATCCAAAAATTAATTCTTCATGATTATTTAGCTTTTTTAATTAATAAATTAGATTACTAAAGCTTAATTAAATAGCAAATTTTAAAGCTTGTTATTCAAACTTTTTTGAAAAAATATTTTTGAGATTTTAGACTTAATAGATTTTCTTAACTTTTAGAATCGCTTATATCGAGTTTTATTTTTTTTAGTCATTGGTATAAGTGTCTAAATATTAAAAATAAATCATTTTAATTATATTATTATTAAAAAAATTTTATGAAATCATTTTTTTTTAAAAGTTATGATCAAGCATGCTAAAACACTCGAATTTTTAGCAACAAAAAACTATGTCAAAATTCAGCGTTTTCTTAACTTATCATAACTTTTGAACGGACCATTGTTTCAAAATAATTTAACTTCAGTTTTCTTTCTAATATATCCGTCCTTATTTGTAAACAACTGGAGTTTGAATTGTTATTGTTTAATTTTGAAGAATAAGATTGTTAGTTTCTTGTTCTTGTCCATGTTGAGTTAAACAGACATTTTGAGATATTTTAATTATTGGACTATTTGATGTTTATATATTAGAAAGCCATTAGAAAGGAAGAAAGGCTCAAAAAATAAAAAAAAATATAATCATTGATTCCTAAAATTTAACCCTGCCCTTTAAATCGAATCATGTATTTGTTTTATTTTTTTAATATTTATATTTTGTAGAATCTTAATTTTTAACCCAGCAAATGTACTCGTTTGTTGTCAATTTTTTAGAATAACATTTTTTAAATATATTTTTCAAACTTTAAGTTTAAACCCGCATTATACCAATATTTTTGAGTATTAACTCTTCATTAATAATTAAATACTTTTATTTTATCCCGAAGTTCCGACTCTGGTGCGTCGTAAGTTTAATCATTTTTAACATGGTGGAGGTCTATGTCTCAGCATGCACTAAACATGTTGCTTCGACTATAATGCATGTCTTCTTAAGCAAGGTAATACGATATGTAAGATGATATGTAAAACGGTTTTGTGAAATTTAGTACAATAGAACAGAACAAAATGTTAAAATTCTTATAACTTTACTTTTAAAAGTCAAAAGCAAGTTCTGTAAAAACAAAATGGTGCAACATTCAAAGTTGTTTAAATTTAGACAATTTTGGCTATAATGCATTTTGCAGAGACTTTGCACATAATTAGCAGACCTTGACTTTTGGTACAACTAAGTATGTTGCACTTTGTTGCACTTACAGAAATAATTAAAAGCCTTCAGAAAAAAAGTTATTAGCTTTTTTAGAATTAATTTTTGTTCAATTTTTTTATTTTGTACTAAATTTCACAAAACAATGTAAAACTTAATTTCCTAAAAATTATTTTGCCCGGGATATTTTTATAAAAGGGCCATAGGCAATGTCATTGGCCTAATTCAAATAATAAACAGCATTCACATATAATTAATTTGATATTTAATTTATAATTAATTAACATGATAATTAATTTTTTTACATTAGAAGTTAAGTTACATTAATATAAAATTTCATAGTCTTTTGATTAGAGGAATATGTTTTTTTTTAGTTTAAAAAAAACGGCCATTACTTTTTGGACACTCTTTATCTAATGAAACAAAATAATTTTTTATCTATTATCTTTATTATTTCAGTTGATTTGATTGAAGCATCAATCATGTATTTGTTTCAGAAACAAGGTGTCTAAAAACAGTAAATTAAGAATTTTAAATGCTTTTAATTCTTAAATATTTTCTTGATTTAAATAAAATTGGAAAAACAGACCTTTTTAAAATTAGTGTTTTTATATGAATGACTTAAAAGCCTAGAAAATTAAAATATTAAATAAAAATTTTAATCAATTTGTAAATTGAATTTCTTAAGGATTAGTAAATTAAAATAAGATTAATAAATAAATAGAACAATTAAAGAGCAAGGCGAAAAAGTAATAGCGAAAAAAAAAGAAAATCAATAATGAAATTTTTAAAAAATATTCAGATGTAATTTGATTTGATTATTTTTTTTCAAAATTTCACCTAATAAGTAAATCCAAGCTATAAGTAAATTAAAATATATAGATTATCTTGAACAAGACAAACTCTGCCTAGAGAAATTTTTTAATCTAAATAAATGACTTGAACAAATTAACTTTTTAGTATGCATAAATTCAAATCTTAAAAATATCTATTTGAAAAACGCAGTTTAAATCTTTATTTTCATCAAACTTAAACCGATAAATTTAAATTTCTTCAAAGTTCAAGGATTATTGATAAATATATTTTAAATAAGATACTTTATCAAAAAAAAGGAGATAATTTAAAAAAAGAAACAGCTCTTAATTTTTATCTTAAGTTACATCTAGAAATTCTTAAATTCTAAAGTAAAATTAGATTAGTTTTGAAGTTTATGCGCATATTTTGAAAATTCAATAAAATCATGTGACAAAATTATAAAATTATTTTCTTTGAATTTTGAAAAAATGATTTTAAAATAATTCTTTAATTAGATTTTTTATCGAAAAATGCATAAACAATTGGTGATTTATATTTTAGTTTTTTTGAATATCTATCAGAGTGAATCCAAATTCAATTTGAATAAAATACTCAACAAATATGAAGAAATGGTAAAAAATGTCGACAAAGACCAGGATAAAGCTGAAGAAAAGCAAAGAAATTTACGTTTTAGTTTTTCGAATTGTGGGCCCAGCAGCGATCCTATGAAAATAAATTCATTAGTTTTTGAACCCGATCCAATTAATATTCCAGGTAATATCAGCTTATCATTAGATGGATTTTTGGAGAAAAATCTTAATTCACCCTTGACGGTAAAATAAGTCTATTGAGAATGAATTCAATTTCTAAAATTTTTTCTTTGCAGATGAATTTGAAAATCATCAAAATTGTTGGTCCATTTAAAGTAGAAATTCCTTGTATTGATAATTTGGGCAGCTGTACTTACAGCAATGTTTGCACAATGCTACCTGAACCAGAAAATTGTCCGTCATTTTTCAAAGAGCATCAAATTCCTTGTTCATGTCCATTTCCGTCTGGAGACTACAGCATTAAAAATGTTTTATTGGGTACAGACACATCACAAAAAATTCCAAACGGCGAATATAATATTATAACTAATTTTCAAAATAAAGAAATCGGTCATGTGGGATGTGTTCAGATCGATTTGAAAATTGCCTAATACAGATCCAATTTAAATATCATCAGTTTTTTTCTTTTATTTTAATTTAAAAAATTAAAGTATTTTTAAATTAACTAAAATTTTAATTTTAAAAAAATAAGCTTTTTTTACTTTTTTCAAAATTTAATTTTATTTCTGATGAAGATTCAAATTTTTTTTATTATTGATTAGTTATCTTCAAAATTGATACAATTTTGACTTGATGTTCATTTATTTCAATTAATTATCTAAATTAAATAAAGTAGCTCTTAGCATTTCAAGTTTTGAAGCTTTTCGCTTGAATTCCAATACGTAAATTTTTTTACCATTTTTAATTTTTTTGAAATCTTCAAGAACATAATTTAATTTAAAGAATATTGAATTCTCTTATTGAACCTTTTCAGTACATTTTTTAATTCTAATAAAAATCAAGAATTTAATAGCTACAAATGTTTTTTAGTTAACAGCAAAAATAACCTAAGCAAAATTCTCTCTTTTTTAAAAATTCGTATTAATTCATCGAAAGCAAAATCTTTTTTTTTTGGAATGCCAACTAGATATATAGAATTTCAAATAAAATTATGAATATTTGATTAAGTTATTAATTGAATTATTTTGAATTTTGGATCTACTTCAGTAAAACAAGTTGATAATTTGATCTTAAAATAAGTTTGATGCTTATTCAAATGAAAATACGATTGTTCTTTAATTCAATTAGAGGACTCTAGGATTCAAATGGTCCGCATTCATAAATTAATTTAATATTTAAAGAAACTAAGTTGGAAATTACCGAACTTACGTCATTTTGAGCAAGTTAACTGCCTCTTCTTTAATAATTACTCCACATAAATACCTCTAAAATTTTTTTTTTTATTTTATATTTTTTTCTATTTTCTTGTTGATAATTTGGAAATATGTCTACAGGAAAAAATTGTTTAACATCTAACATTTTAGATGCCTGCCTCAGGATCTATTGCCCTTAAGAAATAAGCTCTCACTCTAAAATATCTCTTTTAGATTGTGTATGCAATTAAAAAAGCTGTTTTTTTTTGTATACTCAAGTTTAATTTGACCAAATCATTTATTCAATCTTAATTTTTTTCTAAAGAGATAAAATAAATTGAGTTTATTGACTTCATATCCTAAAGATTTTAGGATACATACTAATTAAAAAAATGCTTATAGATAAGGTTATATTTATTTATTTAGATTGATCAATAAATTGTTTAGGAGTTAATAATTTTCAATTAAATATATATTTTTTTAATATTTTCTTGTAAATTTCAAATAGATATTAATTTTAATTTAAAAATATTGTGTAAAATTAAAGTTTTGTAAAATTTTAATATTTTTTTTCTTTATCATAATACACTATAAAGAATTTGTTTTTGAAGCATTTATTTTTAATCTATCGTAAAATAGCGCTATACAGTCAATTGTGTGTGATTAAGTTTCTGAACTTCTGCTTACAGGTATTGTGAAATTCAAATACAAACAAAACAAAAATTCATCCTAAAAAATATCCTAAAAAAATACTGCAAATTGCCCTGTATTTAGCACTGCAAATAGGGTTAGGATTAACCCTTAGGAAATCAAACCGATAATCAATTGAAATCTTATTGATATTTGATTTTTTGTTCTTTTTTTTGCATAATAAAAATTATTTTCAGTATCCTTTTAGAAATATTTTATTTTAGGAAATTTTAATTTATCAAAATAAGAAGATTTTTTGTATTGTTTGTATTTGAGTTTCACATTACCATATTACAAAATTTTTGGAATATTTTCTAAATCTCTAAAAATAAGTATCAAAAAATATTATTTAAAATGTAATCTTTATGTTTTAATTTTTTTTCAATGATTAATATATTTCATTGATAAAGCCGCTGACGATTAAATGACTAAAACGACAGATCTATCAATTAAAATACGATGAATCATTTTAAATTTTCGTTACTAATTCAAAATTAAGAGTATTAGCATTTTCAAATGGACAAAACATTTAGATTTTAAATCGCCTTGCGGCACACTCAGTTTTGTTTAATTAAAGTTATATTTAAAAATTAGAAAAATGAATAAATTTTTAATTTCGAAGCTAATTAATATTTGACGTCAATTTTAAAGTTAACTTTGCCTGTTTGCAAAAAATGTTTATTCGCCAAACAAGCTCATTAGAGTTCGCTATATATATAGCCTTGATATGTGGGTATTACATTTATGGGCAATTAATCGGCAATAAAATAAAAGGATCCAAGTGATTTATGAATCATAATCTAATGGAATTATTTTCAAGCAAGTGATTACTTGGAAATTAAAATACTCTGTGCTTAAAAAAATCTTCCCACTCAAAAAAAAATGAAATTGTGTCATAGCTTTTTTTATTGTTTCTAAATTGACAACTATTTTTTATGACTCTAGTAGTTATTCAATTATTAATTTTTGTTGATTTAGTTTTAAATTAAAGAGTCGAAAAAGTATCCAATCCAATCGGCTCAATAATTTAGGAGCTTAGGAACACTTTTTACTGCTTATGCAATCAGTGATTCGAAAGAAAGTGATAAATTATTAATTTGCTTTTTTTTTCCTTTTTAAAAAAATAAACTCGGCTTTCGAGTTAGAAAATGATTGTGATAGTAACTTAAACAAAAATAGCAATTTTTATTATTTCAATATGTATCAAAACAATCTGAACCAAGTAAAAATCGATTCTCCTCTCAGTTATTTTAGAGTGGTTAAAAAATTTGAGTTTTTCCTGGTCTATATTAACTAAAGCAAAATGAAAAATTTAAATAGTTTTTTTTTTCTAATTTTACATAAAAAAAATTATTTTTTTTTTAAATCTCTTGGTCAGTTATTTGAAAATCATTTAGCTAGATGTTAATTTCATTCAGTGTGACCTATCCGAAAGCAAATATTTATTTTGTTTGAACAAAAATTTTTTTTAAAAAGTCAGTCAATAAATTCGATTCCAAGCATTTTGAGCAAAATCAATGATAATCAGAAAGAGTGAAAAATGGATTTAGCTGATATTAGTAACCCTTAAAATTTTCGATAAATCTGCTTTTAATCGATCACAACTATAATCTTGTTAAGTAAATATTTTGCACTGACAACTGTCAAGCATTTAATTCAGTCAAAAAATGATTATGATAGAACAAGAAAAAAATATTAAATTCGATTGTCTTAGTACCATATTCATCAAATTATATCATTTAATAATGCATTTTTATATATAAATAAGATATTTTTGTGATCGAATCTAGCTAAATGAGTTTCAAATTTTTCAAAGCTAAAAATATATGTTTTCACTTTTATTTTAAAATGAATTAATCTAAAATGTACATTTAAAAATTGAACTCTTATTTTTAAATTCGAAATTTCAATTTCAAAAATAAAAAGATAATTTACATTTTACCGACCAGATGTAAATTGATCTTTTTATTTTTTAATTCTTTAAAAGTACGAATCAATTTTTCTTTTTTTTTTATTTCCAATTATTTTTATTAGTTTTTATTTATTATATAAAATATTTAAAATTGGACAACAATATGCAAATTCGATATTAAAAATAAAAAATATTCACTCAAAGGCATTTTAATTATATTAGGCAGAATAATTTTAATTCTAGTCAAATCAGCAAGTTTTCATCAATTATTTTACAAGTCTGTTTAATATTCCACTAAATAAAGGGTAATATTTTTAAGAAAAAAAAATCATCCATTGATTTCAATTGAATAACTAATTCAAAAAATAGTATGATAAAAAACAAGCATTAATAAATCGATTATTTTGTAATTTTATACGAGTAAATTAAAATTTAATTTTTAAGTGTCTAGTGATATTTTTTTGGAAGGTAATGATGTATTTCTTTTATGTAAAATAATAAAAAAAATATTATTTTTTTATTTTTAAATTTCAATTTATCATTGATATGTTTACTTTTCGAAGTTAAATGTAACTATCTCTATCTTATAGAAGTCTAATTGAAGTTCGTAAATAGAAATTTGTCTAAATAAAGGAATCAAATTTAAATCTTATTAATAAACAAAAATACAACATGTCTTTTTGGATCTTAATTAAATAAAACAATTTTTTTTAGATTTTGATGTTTATTTTAAATAAACTTTTATCCAGAAAAATTTAAGCTTATATTTTTGAGCGAAAATTTTAGTTTTTAGTACTTTTTTAAAAAATATGTATTTTTTTTTTCAATTTTACACTATGTTATTTTACATTAGGTGACCTGTATCTGAATCTCATACAAAAAAAAATTTATTTTAAAATATTTCTATTTGAGAATTTAATGCTTTTTCATCGCCGAATCTGGCGTGATCTTTTTGATATAAATAATAAAACTAATAGTTATTACTATTCTAAAAGATAAAATTTTTATAAAATATTTTTATTTTTAAAGTCCATTTTCTATCCTGGCTTCCAAAATGAACTAAAAAATAGATAATTCTAGTTCATGGCATGAATTATTTGGTTTAATTTGTTTAAAAGCGGCTAGACTCATAATAGCGAGCCAATTGATTATTCCACTGCTTCTAAGAAAATTCTTTTCTTAAGATATCTACGAATTAACATAGATCTGATAAAAATCTTGGAGCTTAATTTAATTTGTAAAAAATACAAAAAAGCCGCGGATCGTGTTCTATTATTGGACTTTATCTGAATCTTTTATCGATTTAGCCTAAAATTGATTTTATCCAATTTCCTCTAAATGTTAAACTAAATGAATCTTTTCCATTTTAATTTATTCTTATTCCGAAAATAAAAAGTATGGTCATAAATTTTACGATTATTTTAATGACCATCAGTTTTGCAAAGAAATTTAAGCTTTAGAAATAGAAAAAAATGGAATAAAAGAATCTTTAATATTCTCAACTGCCCACTCGCATTATTCTCAAAGGTAATTAATAAGCTGAGTTGTTTATTTTTTTTTGGATTATTAGCAATTCGTCTTAGTATGCCAATTTTTTTTTTCAATAAACAAAAAATATTTTCGAATGAAAACCTATCATTCAACTAAAAATGTTATTCTATTTGTTATCTTATTTGGTGGAACAGTTAATTTTAAGCGTTTGCAGATTAATTAATGACCAGTATGGTATGAATTATTGCAAAGTTAAATTCATCAAGTTTCATTTTAGCAGATTTTTTCAATACTTTCTTTTTTATTTTTTTAATGCCGTTAAGCTTAATAAATTGCAGTATCAATTTTGATTTTTACCATATCTTTTTTTTTAAAAAGGATAAAATTTCTGCTCTTATCACCTTTCAAATCCATTTTAATTTGTTAAGACTATTACTTGATTTTGAAGTAATTAATATTTTATTTAAGGGCAAAAAAATTTCCTCATTCAATCTTCGGAATGGATATTTAATTCTATTTTTATTTTTAATGCTCATTTGACTATATTTTTAATGTGCCAAAACATATTCTTTTATGTATATGACATTTAATCAATTTTGCAGAGGCACAGTCGTAGGAGAATGATTCAAGAAAATTTGGCATGAGTAAAATTTGAAATTAATAAGTGAAATTTATTTAAAAATACATGGACAAAACTGACAGCAGAAAATAATCATTTCAAATAAATAAAAAATTTTATAAATTTTAAATAAATGCGTAATGAAAGATTGATTTTTCTAATTCTATGAGTGTATTAAAGATATTGTTATTTTCTAAAATTTCAGCAAAGATATTCCAAACCAGAATAGTACAGTTTTTCAAAAATCTACTTTATATTTTTTTCTATTTTTCTAGATTAAAGTGTTAATTTTTTTTCCATGAGTGATGTAAAAATATAAACTGGCCAAGTTCAAATATTTATAAAAGAAACAAATTAATGAAAATGCTAAGAGTGTTTTTTTTATTATTAATTGTTGAAAGTACACTTGGATATCTCAATTATGAGCCAAGCTACAAATTATTGGAAAAGATAATGTCCGATGCTTCATTGAACAAACAGCACATTGACGATCATAAAAAGGAGATATTCATTTTTATTGATAAAGTAGCACAAACTGGTATTAAAAATACATGTGATACAAATTTGATTCAATCGGATGTTCAACTAAAAATGAGACAATTAAAATCAATTGTCTCCACTTGTAATGGATATTGTAGGCTCGCCATGTCACAAAACGGGCTAATTTATGGCGAACGAGAATTCAGTTTAGATAGTAATATTTTTCGTTTTTTCTTTAAACTCACCAAATTTAAAAAATAATTCTTTAATTAAGCTATTTGGATTAGGATAGATTTAAAAGATGAAATTATATCAAGTAATAAAGCCTTTTTAGGTGCTTATTACATAAAATTTGTTCTTGCTGATAAATTCCTTTGTATTACAAGCGAAGGTGAACTATTTGCATCGGTAATTTTTTTGTTTAAAAATAATTAAAAATAAAAATTAAAAAAAAAATTTAAATTAAAGAAATTTCAGTCAAAAAATTGTCTGTGGTTCAACGATATGCCCAAATTGGTATCTGCACTTTACGATTTTAATATAGTTATAGAAAAAAATTGCAAAATTGAAGTGGTAAGCACAGAATATTACGAAGATGACGAAACAGATGATCAATGTGCCAATAAAATCAATGTTAGCAGTGGGTTTTCGCCAGAATTGCAGCGTTTTTTCCGCTCTTGTCAATCTAGTCTAATTAATAACGAGAATAGTCATGCTACTGCTATTCCACAATTCAAACAAATATTTTTTCATCATACAATCAGTTTTAGCACTAAGCCAACTGGTCTCACAAAAAAAACTTTTACACATGACCCATTAAACAAAATGGCCGATCAACAGATATTTAGTCAACTGAACAGTGTTATGATTGAGAAAGCTAAATTATTGTGCAAAGAGTACTTAATCGATGAGATTATTTTTGAAAAGCTCACCAACATGGACTACATGTCCGAACCAAGCGATCTGACCAAAATGCCAAAATTGTGCATAGATTACATTTCTCATTTAAAACAATCAAAAAAACAAGAATCTAAATTAGTCGAGTATATCAAAAAACCAGAATCAGGTTCAAGGCGAAATAGATTAAAGAAATGCTACAACTTTCGGAGAACGCCTTTTTATAAAGCATGCTTGGAAAAGCATTACAGATGCTATAAATATAGTAAAGATGCTAAAAAGCTGGAAAATTGTCGTAAAAAATACGGCATAAAAGTACCAAAAAAGAAGCCGAATGTTTAGCACTTTCACAGTAAGACATGAGTTTTAGAAACAGTCAGATGGTGGTTATTAAAGGGTCAATAAAAATAAATCAGTGTTGATATTTATATTTAGTCTCCTTTTTTTTAAAAAATTTTTTCAGTAAACTTTATTTTTATATAAAAAGGAAAAAATATTTTTTTGTAAAAATAAATCATTCCGGCAATATCGTAACATTTTACACTATGTTTGAATTTTTTTGTTTGTTATTTAAGAAAAAAATAACATTCTTTTAAAAGTGATTATTTATTTATTTTACCGAAAATTAAATATTAACATAAAAAATAGTTTTGTTTTTGTTTGGTTTATAAAAAACAGTTTATATATTGTTTTTGTCTTTTTTAAAAATGATAAATATTTAAATTGAAAAAAATTTTGTAGAATCGACACGAGGGAATAGTGACAAACAAAAAAAAAACAATCTTCAATGTGATGAAGATAGATTTGGAGAAGTCACTTGCTCCAATCAAAGTGTATATACTACAGTTACCATAGATAGGATCCTACTGTTTCCTATCTTCGCAAGTCTAGCTTGCTAGCTTGTTGTAACTCATATTATTATTATTATTATTTATTATTTTAAAAGTGATTATTTATTTATTTTACCGAAAATTAAATATTAACATAAAAAATAGTTTTGTTTTTGTTTGGTTTATAAAAAACAGTTTATATATTGTTTTTGTCTTTTTTAAAAATGATAAATATTTAAATTGAAAAAAATTTTAGTGATTATGTAGCTGCAAAAAAATATCAATCAATAAAAGTATTTTAATCAAATTTTTTGAAATTTTAATTATCAAAGAAGAAGTAATCTAATACCACAAATAGGAATAATGAGCAAAAATACACCGATATGTCCAAGATATCAATTGAAACTGCTCATAATTGAATTGAAATTTAATCAATGATTCATAATTGAATTAAAAAATCTAATAAATTTAAAATTATATCGAAAATGGAAAAGAAAAAAACATTGATTAATTTTGTTAATAATTTTAAATTTTTCACTTCCATTTTTATCTCTTTTTTTTCTTATTTATTTTATTTAATGAAGATCAAAAGCAACAGCAGCAATTAATCCACGACAGAAAAAAAAATTTAATCTTTTATATTTTAATTTCATAGATTTTTTGATCCTTTTAGATTTTAGCATGAGAAAAACAATTGAAAAAGAACCAAAAAGGCTTCTAATGGGGAATGCGTTCACACCGTAGATCACTTCGATTTGGACAATTTTAGTTCAGGAAGAGTCAAAACAAAGAGAAACCTAGACTGAGATATAATATTGGATTTGTTAGGCTATATTTATAATTTTTCCTTTAAAAATATGAATTTGGAAGGTCCTTAGGTTCGTACGCCTTCAATTTACTTAAATAAAATATTTAAAAAACACTGTAAAAAAGTGCAACATATTTTGTTGCACCTTAAAAGTTTTATTTTAGATAGAAAAGGTGCAATAAATTAAGTTGCACTTTTTTACAGTGTTTTTTTAAATATTTTATTTTATTAAATTCTAATTTAGCAAAAAAGAAAGATTTTTTTTTATTTGAATTTCACAATACTGTTTTTTTATATTGTAAATCCTAATGAATTAAATGGATCAGAAAATGAAAGTTCGGATTTCTTCTTTTTCTAAGTTAAAATATAGAAAATTTTTTTCTTGTAAAATGCTTAAAAAATATGTGTATAGGAATATAGGATTGTTTTTTTTTTCTATTTTATTTTTTATTTGATAGATAAAATTTTAGTATTGTGTTTAAATTTGAATCCTTAGGCAAAAAATTAAGGCCATTTGTACGAATTTTCATAAGTTCATCGATTATCTCTTTCAAATTTGGTTCGAATTGAATCGAATCAATACTTGAGAAAAACTCATCAAGTTTGATATTATTCAAAATCTCATATTCATAAGCCTGTAAATACATGTCAAACAAGTCTAAATTTTTCACATATTTTGCCTCAGCTGATGAATGAGAAGTATATTCATCTACCAACTGAATGAATCTATCACTATTGTAATTTTCTTTTATGAGCGATTCTAGTTTTTCGAAAGCTTGTTTTTCTATTAAAAATTTTTGTTCTTTCGAAATATTATCATGAGGTGTCAAATCCCCAACAATACTTTCCGCTAGGTCATGAATCAAACACATCTCAATGCACCTTTGATTATGGATTCGATTTTTGTATAAAAATTTAGTTTGATTTGTCTTAAAGTCAATAATTTTAAATATGAGATAATTAAAACATGTTTTAATATTTAATTATTTGATACAAAGTTAACACTAGAAGCACCAAACCAGTCATTTTGACTCGTTTGAAAAATTTTTAAATCCTCATATCTTTTGAATGGATTTTTCAAATAAATATATCTTTTTTGAATTATGTAGATTTTAAAATTTTCTTTAAAAAATGATATTACTTTATAAAATTATTTTAGTTTTTTTTATAAAATATTTATGAATCAAAAAAAACTGAAAAAATGCTTGGTGCCTACAGTGTTAATTACTAAAAGTGTTTTAAATGCTCAAATGTCCAATACATGTTTTATTACATTTTTCTGATTTTTGACTTTAGAACAAGTTTCTGTTTAATTTATTTACTTTGAACGGTCGAGATTATTTGGCGCCAGAAATGCCATCATTGACATTCTATACATGTGATCAGCTATACTTTCTGGCTCCTTAATTCCTCTAAGGACCCAACCAGATCTATATGTTCTCTGATAAAATAATTTAAAAAAATCCTTCTTAATAAGGAAAAACTTATTAATACCTTTGCCTGGCCGAGATGAAGAAAAAAATTCAACATGCCACTGATTTCCATTTTTAAAACACTATTTCTTAAAAGCATTTTATTATATAGTAAAAAAATGACGAATATCTCCTTAAAGTTTAATGAAGACCGCTTATTATTCAGTCCAAAATATTTTTGAAATGACTAAATATTTTATTTAAAAAATAATTTGTTTAAATATATTACAAGATAAAACTGTAAAAAGATAAAACAAATTAAAGTTTTAACTAAATGAAGAATTGATTAAAGATATATTTTTGTGTGATTTGCACAATTGAGAAAATTTTGTTACTTGCTTAGACACTTTGGCCATGTTGGTCCGCCACAGCTAAATGAAACAATCACGTAAATCATAATCTAATTATTTGATTTTTTAAAAATTTAATTTTTTCATACAAAAAAATTACCAATCCAAGAATGATCAATGCAATTATAAACTTAATTTTCTTTAGGAAAAAATGACGGGCCACATCACGACTGGTTGTTTTAAAAGAAATTGATGTATCACACAACCTATCAGTCTTATCAACTAACAAATGTAGCTTTTCACCTCGATCGGTCAGTTTATCCAAATTTTGGGTCAAAATAGACTTTGTTTCAGTGATATTTCTCTCTACATCATCAATTTTATCAAATGATAAATTTTCACTAAATCTTTTCTAAAATTTATTGCAGAATTTCTTTAGAATAAAAAAATTTTACTGTTTGAATTGCTAAGGTTGGTAAAAATTCTGCCTGAAAAGCAAACGGTAAAGCAGTATGTAGTCGTTTCTGATATTGAGATTCAAATCTAAAAAGCATTAAGAATTTTTTTTCTAATTTTCCATTGAAAATTACTTGGCTTTTATTTCTTCGAGAAATTGAAATGCTTTATATTTGCTGAAGGTGTTTTTTGTGATACAAAAATATGTGATGGTGTTATTGTAGATGTAATGAAAGCAAAAACTTAAAAAAACAATATATTTAATTTTCAATCAAAAATCTCTATTTTATTATAAAGTTATTTCAAGAAATAGCCTTGCTTGAATTTGTTCTCTACTTTTACATTTTAAATTTTGTTAAGTTAAAAAAAAATTTTGTATTGATTTTTGCTTGAATAATTGTTTCATTTAACTAATACTAAAAAATAAATTTAACTTTTTTTTTGATCAAAAATTACTTATGAATAAATTTGAGAATCGTTAATGAGAAAAAATCATATTTTAAAGATAAAACTAATAATATAGAAAATTTAATTCTATTTTTTGTATAAAAATTTTTTTTTCATAATCGACAACAATTTAAACTTAAAAATTAGAAAAAAATTGAGCTATCTGTTGTTATTTTTTTTTCAATAAAAAATGAATTAAAATTTTAGAAAGAATGAATTTTTAATAAAGCGATGAATTATTTTAAAAGAAAAATACTTTTCATAATTGAATGTCATTTTAACTCCGTTGGTTTTAACGAATTTGCTCTGTACTTGGTCCAAAATTTGATCATAATTACCGTTTAATTGGGAATATTTGACCAAAACTTCATCATTTCTAATGACGGAAACAAAGAAAATTTTGCCAGCATGCGCGCTTTGTTCGAATTTTGATGGATGTATGAGATTACGAGACATTTTAATTTTGATTCAGATCAAAAATATTTCGTCTTTATATATAATTTAATTCATTTTCTTTTTAAAATTAACAATTAAAATTTATATAAAAAAAAATAAAATAATTCTAGTACCTGAATCGAGAATATTTTAGAAATTTTAATATGCTAATTTTAAATTAAGGCGTTTGCAGACATTAATATTACTTGACCAAAATTTACAATAAAATTTTTTTTATTCATTTTTTTAAAATTTTTCCTGTTAAAACTAATATTAATCGAACATTAATAATTAATTCAATGATTTAAAATAAATTCAAATAAATTAACATTTTTAATTTTAAAAAGCATTGCTTCCAGCTTAATAAATAGCTTTCAAACTCTGATTGTAGCGTTTTAAATTCTAGGAATTATTACTTAGATTGCTCTCCAAACAAAAATTTCACGAGTTAAATGCAATTTTCTTTCGAATATTCATCTAGTTCTTTTTATTTTGCCATATAATTCAGTATTTATTATTATAAAAATAGACATGACGCTACTATTTATAAGAAATTGCTTAGCTAGAGGTTTATATTATATTTTTTCCATGCTATAGAAACAATTCTCTTTGAATCTTTTTTTCAAAATTCCTTTCTTTATCTTTTTTTTTTTAAAAGAAAAATCGTTCTCATATATTCGCAAAATGTCTATCTCTAACAAGTTAAGCATCGATAAATTGGACTTGAATGGAAAACGAGTTTTGATCAGGTATAGCCATATCACTATTCCAAAAGCCTTCAAAATTTAATTTTCCTTTGAAAAGAGTTGACTTCAACGTTCCTATGAAGGGTGAAAAAATAACCAACAATCAAAGAATTGTCGGTGCTTTGCCAACAATTAATTATGCTCTAGAACATAATGCCAAGTCAGTTGTTTTGATGAGTCATTTGGGCAGACCTGATGGACATGTTAACTTGAAGTATACATTAAAACCGGTAGCCGATGAACTTTCTAAGCTTCTTAATCGACCAGTAAAATTTCTTAATGATTGTGTTGGAGCTGAAGTTGAGGCTGCTTGTGCAAATCCTGAAAATGGTAGCGTGATTTTACTCGAAAATTTGAGATTTCATTTGGAAGAGGAAGGAAAAGGAGTTGATGCTCAAGGAAATAAAGTTAAAGCAGCCAAAGATCAAGTTGAAGCGTTCCAACAATCATTGACCAAATTGGGCGATGTTTACATAAATGATGCTTTTGGAACTGCTCATCGAGCTCATAGTTCAATGGTCGGAGTGAAACATGAAAAGCGTGCTTCAGGATTTTTGCTTAAAAAAGAATTGCAATACTTTGCGAAAGCCTTGGAAAATCCTGACAGACCTTTTTTGGCAATTTTGGGAGGGTGAGTTGAAAATATTGATTTCAATTTTTTTTTTAATTTTTCTACTTTTAGAGCCAAAGTATCGGATAAAATTTTGTTAATAGAAAATTTATTAGATAAAGTAAATGAAATGATCATCGGAGGTGGCATGGCATTCACTTTTCTTAAAGTCTCTCGTAATATGAAAGTAATTTTAATAATAAATAAAAAAGAAAATTCATCATGACTAGGTTTTTTGGTTTTTTTATTAGATTGGAAAATCTTTGTTTGACGAAGAGGGCTCAAAGATTGTGACTAGAATTTTGGAGAAAGCAAAGGCTAACAATGTCCAAATTCATTTACCAGTCGATTTTGTGACTGCAGAAAAATTTGCTGAAGACGCTAATTCTGGAACTGCAACAGTAGAATCTGGTATTCCTGATGAATGGATGGTACGATTTGCAAAATATAAACAATATAAAGAGAAAACTATCTTTGTTTTTTGTAGGGTTTAGATTGTGGTCCTGAAAGTGTAAAAGAGTTCAAGGCTGCAATATCTAGAGCCAAATTAATTGTCTGGAATGGTCCTGTAGGTGTATTTGAATGGGAAAAATTTGCCTCGGGAACCAAGCAAATTATGGATGAAGTTGTCCGAGTGACTGCAGAAAATTCAGCAACATCAATTATTGGTGGTGGAGATACTGCTACATGCTGTGCCAAATGGAACACCGAAGACAAAGTCTCTCATGTTTCAACTGGAGGCGGCGCCAGTTTAGAATTACTCGAAGGCAAACTCTTACCAGGGGTTGATGCTTTATCAAGCTCAAACTAAACTAAATAATCTATTTTTGTTATTAGTAACTAAAAAGCTCAAAACTTATCTCATAGTTATAAACGTGATTTTTTTAGACTTAACCATTTTAGAAATTTAAAATAAAATAATTTTAAAATTTTTTTCGATTATTCAGTGCTGATATAATCTGGCTTCTTCTAGTTAATTTTATGTGAAAATGTGAATTTTTACTCAAAAGTAAGAAATTTCACAATATTTTAGGTAAAAAGCAGCATTGAGAATTTTGGTACAAAAATTTAAAAATTAAAATAATTGTTTTCCTAACGATTCAAAATTCGTTTCTTTAAAAATCTATCAGCTAATATTAAGGCTGTTTTACCTAAATTTAGTCTATGCAAAATCTTTACAAAATAAATAATTTTCTAATACACATAATGTTTGGTACAATAACAAAGTTTTTAGTCATACAAAGGATAATGTAGCTTTTTAATGAAAATTTTGCCTAAAAATTTTCAGCAATGATTTTGATTAAATTTTATATATTGAAGTATTTTTTGAAACTCAAAAAATTCTTTACCAACTAATAAAAAAAACAGTTCGGACTTATTTTTTTATATCGAAATGAGTATTATCCAACCTCAGGATGTATCTAAAAATGAAGAAAGTTTTAAAAATTGTCAAAAACCAACTTTCAATTGCTAAGGGTTATTTATTCTCATGTTGTTTGCTTTATATGCCATTAGAGAAATCTTAATAAAAAGCTTAGATGCATTAGTTTCATTAATCTTTTTTCGGATAGAATAAACCAAGTGATTATTACCAATTTAATGAAAGAAAGGCTTAATAAAGAAAATGACCAACAGCTTTAAATTGAAGAAAACTGTTTAACAAGAAGAAAAATTAAGGCTGCAATCCAAATCATATTGATTTAGATTCCTATCAACTTAAACAAGCGTTTTGGTATTTAGCAGATCATTATATTGAAAAAGATCGCTATGAGATATTTATTGATAGAGTATTTGAAATTCAAAATTCATGAAACTCTATTGTTTTTGTTCAAGTTCGCTAGAAAAAGTTTCTGAATTTTGATTGAATTTTCGAAATCCTTGTTAAACCATTTGGGGAACACCAATGCAAAACTCGTATTATAAAGCTACATTACCCTTTTTATCAGCTAACACATTTTGCAGAACCAATTTAAGACTTTTAGGAAAAAAGCTATTTTAATTTAAAGTTTTTTTTGTTTCGAAATTCATAATTTCGTTAAGAGCCATACAAGACTTCCATTCATTTTTCGCATTATCCGTTCTTCAATAGCAACCATCTTTGAACACACATTTTGAGTTTTTTAATTCCTCTTAATGCTTTGATAATATGTCAAAATCTAATGAATACATTATCTATAATTAAAAAATTTTGTCCGAAATAAAGACTTTAATATTTAATTAACTATTTATTGACACCTTGATTTACATAGAAATTTAGATTTTTTGCATGTAAAGCTGCTTGTGAGACATTATACATTGCATCTCAACATTCTTTGTCCACCACCTGTAGACAATTCATTCACTGATTGTCTGTTCTAAAGATCTACTAGCCTCACAAGCAAGTTCATTAAGATTATTTTCATAATCTACGTTTATAACTCTTCAAACTAAATTTGGAGCTTGTGAAAAACCTTTATCCACTTCATAAATAGGTTCTACAACAAAGTCTCAAACGTACACTTTGAATTAACTGCTATGATATAGTCTTAGGGGTTCAATAATACCTACCAATCTATTTGCAGAAGCTTCAACATGTGCATTAAGTAGAGCATAAAATCTTTCTTTATTCTTCTCCATGTTTTACATGTCTACAAAACATCAAGACATTATCAAAAGTTAAACAATTGAATATTATTTATTTTATTATCCTTTTGAATTATCATTCTTAAATATAAAATTAAATTCTAATTTTTTATATAATTTTACTTAGCTTTTTAGTAATTTCCTATAGAACATAAAATTAATTTTCAAATTTGCTTGATTAGACGTTACTTTTAATATTTACTACGAAATAATGTAAAATTAAAATTTTTAACTCATTCATTTAGAGACAAAAATCGAATCAATAAATAGTATTAATAATAATAATAATAATAGTTAATATTCTACGGTCAAGTTTAGTTTAACTAAATTGACAAAGCAGGAAGACTAGCATAGTCCCGCTATAGTAGACTTTTCATTTTTTTTTTTTATATATTTTAATAAAACTTAATAAAAATTTGTTAGATTAACTTTATAACCAATTAATCCTAACAACAAGCATGGTTTTGGATCTGTTTAGAAAATAAATTGAAGGAAAACTTACGTCATTTCTAAAATAGCTATTTAGCCAATAAATACGTGAAAAAATTGTTTTACCTTTGAAATAATTTAAAAAAATTTTAAAAACAAAAGTATAATTTAATTCTCGATAGTTACTAGTTAATTTATTTTTTTAAAATAAAATTAATTCAAAAGGATGAATTTTGAGACTCATTGTGAGATTATTTATGAAGGGAAGATTGAATTCTCAAATAAAAAAATAGCAAATGTAGAATCAAAAAATATCTTTTTGATAAAATTTAAATCATTTCTAAAGGTTGTAGGTCTCAAGAGTGATACAAACCTGAATAATACTATTAATTATTTTCATTCTAATCACAAATGGAATTTGCCAAAACCAAAACTATTAATTAGCGTAGTTGGAGGTTTTTACTTAAAGTAAAAAATAAATCGAAAAGATTTTTGTTTTATATTTTTAGGCACAAAAAATTTCAAAATGCCAAACAATATGAAAAAAGCTTTCAAGCGAGGATTAATCAAGGCTTCCATGTCAACAGGGTCTTGGATATTTACTAGTGGACATAGTACAGGTGCTTCGAAATTAGTTGGTGAAGCAATCAATGAAAATAGTCAGACTGCACTAGTATCCAACATCATTTTGATTGGAGTTTTAGATGCAGAAACTGTTGTGCTTAGAGAAAAAATTGAAAATTTAAAACCAAGCATTAAAGTATTCACCGATAAGTTTTTTCCTAAAATTAATAAGATTATTTTTAAGCCATTAAGTTACTTTCATAAAGAAATTTCTAAATCAAGTAGCGAGATTTACCTTGATTCAAATCATACTCATTTTATTCTATTGAACAATTCTTCAATTGTTTCCAGTGCTAAATTCCGTCCACATTTGGAAGCTGAATTACGCAAAAAAAAAGACTATATATCCAATTTATCAAACTCATTTACTGAATATGATGGAAAATACGATATTCCGTTGATACAGATTTGTGTCCATGGTGATTTAGATACTTTGGCAACAATAGAGCAATCATTAAAGCTTAGAATACCAATTCTTATCCTTGAAGGAAGTAGAGGCTGTGCTGATTTGATTGCAAATATAATTAAACAAGATAAACCGGAGTAATTTTATTATTTATCAACTTTAATGATACATTAAAATGATTAAAATTTAAATAAAAATTTAGTGTTTTTCAGTTTGTAAGCATTTCAAAAATTTTAAATGAAAGTGAACTCTTGGATCAAAAAAAAATTGATCAAGCATGTGAACTTGTAAAATCAATCCTTGAATTCAAAAATTCAGACTTGATGCATATTTTTCGTTTGGGTGAAGATTCAGTTGATATTGAGTCAGCCATTCTAAAAGCATTTTTAAATTGTAATTTTCAATTGCATTTTAGATATTTGATAAATAAAAAGAAGAAATAAAATTTCTAATAGCACAAAAAAAAAAGCGGTTTGAAAATCTAAGACTGGCTACTCAATGGAATCGTATTGACATAGCCAAAAACGATATATTAAATTCAGATGAAGAATTTTCTGCAAACCAATTTTCAAAATTATTAGAAATTGCCTTGATTGATAACAAACCAGAGTTTGTTCAACTGTTTCTGAAAATGATGCTAACCTTAAACACTTTCTTTCCAATGGTCGACTTTACTATCTTTACAACTCAGAAATAGTAAAAAAAAATTTTTAGTTTTTTTTTTAAGACTTTTATTTTTAGATTCACGAGGAGTTCAAAAGAACATCGAATTTTTATGCTTTCAGAGAGCTGTTTGGATTTAACAATTCAAATTTTTTTATCACTTTTAAAAAAGTTAAAAATTTTATCAAGTGCTTTACTTTTGAAGATACTGATTTTAATTTTTTTCCGCATGAATCAATTGAGTCGATATATAACGAGTCAAAACAAGACTTAATTAAAAGATTTTTGGTAAGTTTTTGGATTTTTAAAATTTGAAAAATAATATGCAAAAAATTTTTTATAAACTAATTTTTTTATAAATTAAAAATGGAAAAAGTATAAAATTTTCAGTAAATTTTTTATTTAGGAAACAATTTTTTTGAATTAATAATCATTATTTTGTATAAAGCGGTTCTAATAAAAACGAAACGGTCGCAAGCCGGACGGTCATTTGCAGACGATTTTCCGACCCAGCCGTCCCAACCATCCGTCTTAGCCGATCACGAAAATTTTTTTTGAAAAACTTTTGGGACGGCTTGCGACCGTTCAGTTTTTATTAGAACCGCTGTATAAAAAATAATATTTTATAATTGATATATATCTAAGAGTGTGTGTTGTGAGAGACGAATTTTTCAATTACAATTTAGAATTTGGTTTAAACGACTGCTTAGGCGTCCCAAGATTTGCTTCATTGAAATCATCTTTTTATCTTTGTTTTTTAGAATGATCATTATGGCAAAGAAAATAAAGAAAGTGTTTTTTTGAATGAAACAGAAAAAGCATGGCTTAATCTAAACATCGAAAAAAATCTAGAACTTAATTTGTTTGTTTGGTCAGTATTTTTTGGTCGGATTGAGCTTGCGAAAATTTTCTGGAAAATTGGCGAAGTATACATCTATCTTTAATCTTTTTTAATTAAAAGAAAAATAAATTTAGTACCAAATGGGAAATGCACTAATGGCAGCTTCTTTTTATCAAAATTTATATCTAAAAAATCAACACAACTTAGAGTTGAAGAAAATATCTAAGTGAGTAGCTTTTTTTAAAAATCTATGTTTTTTATTAAAAAAAATTAAGCGAATTTTTGGAGATGGCAACTGCAGTTTTGAATTCGATGGAGATTTCTACTAAAGAGTCTCTGATTTTCGCATATTTAGAATTTCCAATTCCTCAATTTGATTTAGATTGTTTAAAGATAGCAAATTTGGGCAAGCAACAAAAATTTGTTGCTTGTTCATGCGTACAAAATTTACTGAATCAAAAATGGAATGGAGAAGTGATACCATTTGATGGATTTTTGTCTTTTATTCAAGTAAATTTTCGGAAAGTTAAATTTGATATTTTATTTTATAATATAAAAAAAGAGATTTATTGGTTGTATTAGTTTAGGATTAATGGCACCTTTTTTGGCTATGAAAAAATCAAAAAAATCGTTTGAAGATTTGCGACATGCCGAAAAGTTAATTTAATCAAATTTAGAAAAAAAAAATTTTATGAATGAAAACTTAAACTTTAAGTGATGTGATCGATGATGAAAATATTAACGATCTTAGTTTGTGTAAGAATCCTAATAAAATCAAAAGTGCTGCTAAAAAAACAAATAAGAAAAATTTTGCTAAATATCTTAAAGATGTTTGTACATTTTTGCATTCACCCAGTGTTATATTTGTCTACGATTCGGTACAAGTCCTTTGTTTTAATTTTTAAAATATATGAAAAATTTTTTTTCTAGATTGCATACATCATTTTTTTATGTATTTTTAGCTTTTTCTTATTATGCGATCTACGCTATTCGGAAATCATTCCAAATCGAGAATCATACAATCAGAGTTCTATTCAAAATTTTAAAAAAATAAAACTTTATCCTGGTGTTTTTGAATGCATTCTATCGATTTGGATTTTTACTTTAACAATTGAAGAAATAAGACAGGTAATAAATTTTTGAAACTTTTTGAAAATTTTTGAAACAATTTTTTCAAAAATAAATGAAATTTTGAAGAGGGGAAAATTTTAACTTTCACTCCTAAAATCTATTAAGACTAAAGTATAGTATAGTATAGTATAGTGGTTTATTGTAACGCATAAAATGCGTAAATCTGACAACAGATTATGTGCAAAAAATATAATGAAAGTTTTTGTCTATTTTTGCTTTAAAAATATCGCTAGATTGAGCTTCCACTGCATCCACATCAGCTTATTCCAGCCATTTACTACACAGTTTGTGAAGAAGTGGTATCTTTGGGCCCAATGTTTGATTATTTCTCTTTTAATTTTGTATGGATGGCCTCTCGCAATTCTGCTTGAAAAAGTGAGTGGAGATGAAGATGGAGAGCCTCTAGAATTCTTTTATCTTTCTCTAGATATGGGCACCATACAGAAATAGCAAACTCTAAGTGAGGACTAACAAGACTTGTATTAAGTATTTCAATTATTTCAATAATTCTTATTTACCCGAGGGGACAAAAACAGGCAAAAAACATTGTTAAAACGGCGTTTGATAGCTGTTTTTGGGCGTTTTTGCTTTGTTTTTTTCAGTTTGAAACATGAGCGTTTTGGGACCAAAAAAACACTTTTTAAGCAAAACAAAATATTTCATTTAGAGTGTTTTTAAGCCGTTTTTGAAAATAATTTAAAATCTAATAAATTATGAATTTTTTTTTTAATATGATTAAAAACACATTTTAAACGCTGAAAAAACAAATAAAAAACACTCTACTTTACAATATTTTGGAAAAATATGTTTTATTTTAATTTAATTGTTTATGACTTTATTTGTCTAAATTCTTGTTTTTATACTTTTTTTTGAACAAAAATAATAAATTTTTTTTTGTCTGTTTTACCTCCGTTAAACGATCACGTATAAACAGCGTTTAAACAGTGTTTTTTGCCTGTTTTTGTCCCCTCGGGCATCTAAAAAATATATCAATTAGATAGCTAAGCTTTTATTTGTAAACAAAAAAAATCAATAAAATTCGTAAAAATTCATTCTATGGCTTAGAAAAATGTTTCAGAATACTATAAAAATGAATTAAATAAAAACGGATTGACAGGTCCAAAAGTACTAATTTCAACATAAAACCCTTTTTAAAATGTAAAAAAATCTTGTCTATTTTTTTAATTTATATATTAAAATTCTTGGATAAAACTGTCAGAAATAATATTATCTAAATTCATGTTAACTAAAATCTGATTCTCTTTTTTATAAATAAAAAAAGTTTTTTGATGGAGAAATGAAAATTTCAATTAAAATAAAGCTCATACGTTATTTTCGAGATAAATGGAACTATTTGGACATACTTGGGTGCATTTTTTTTGTAATTGGAATGATTCTTCGAATTGTTTCAATTTGGACTAATGAAAAAATTTTTACCTTTGCTAAGTAATATAAAAAATACTTATTCTATTTATATTTCATCCAATACTTAGATATTTTATTAATTTTAAAGACTATTTTTTTGTATTGACTTGTCATTTTGGTATTTGAGACTCTTACATGTCTCATTAGTATTTAAATCACTGGGACCAAAACTAGTAATGATTTATAAGATGGCAAAAGATCTTGTTTATTTTATGAGCTTGACTCTAATTTTTGTTCTTGCATTTGGAATAACTACCGAGGGTAAGGTTGTCTTTTATTTGGTATTATTTGGATCAGATTTACATTTCTAAAACAAAGCATCACTGTATCCAAGCTCAAACTTTGATCTAAACCTCATTCGACGGATACTAACTAAAGGCTATTGGCCCATTTATGGCACAATCAAAATTTTGGAAGATTTTGACAAATTTTTTTCAAATTGTACACAACAGACTGACTGTCCAGATCCTCATGGAATAGTTTACAGTTATCTTGCACTCATTATTTATATGTTGATAGCTAATATTCTGCTAGTAAATCTTTTAATAGCAATGTTTAGGTAAAATTTAGATAAATTTATTAGGTTAAATAAATTTCGATTTTTGCATCAAGTGCTACATTTCAACAGGTTCATGAAAACAGCGATATAATTTGGAAATTTCAGCTTTATACTTTGGTAAATGAGTATGTCGATGCACCAATTTTTCCTGCCCCTTTTTGTCTTTTGATTTATCCATTCGAAATAGCTAAAGTCTTATTTCTGAAAAAAAGTCGAAAGAAAATTAATAAAAGTCAAGATTTTGATGAATTTTTACAAGTAACTCAAGGTATCATATTAACATTTAACAAATATGCTTTAAGATAAATTAAATCATTTATTTTGATTAAAGATAATGAAAAAAAATCTGCGCTTGAGTACCTTGAAGAAAAAGAAGAGCAACAAAAGCAATCAATAGAGAAAATACTTAAATGGAATACCGAAAAACTAGAGCTACTTGAACAAAAATTTAATAACTTATCAGAAATCAAAAAAAAAGATGAAATTTTACTTGGTTCAAAAAAGAGGATTATTTATTAATTAATAAAAATATTCTAATGTGTTTTTGTTCTAAATTTTTAAATTGATTCAATAATCTAGACTTGAAGGCAAAGTAAAATTTTTGATCAAATTTCATTTTTCAAAAATGATCAAAACATTTTAAATGCGCAATTAAATTTCTATGCATTTTTAGAAATTACAATTCTTTTTCAAAATTCTTAAAATAAAGCTTTGAAATGTTACAAAAATTCAAAAATCTGCGATGAAATTTAAAATGTTTTGATCATTTTTGAAAAATGAAATTTGATCAAAATTTTTTCATTGCCGACTTGAATCAAATCTAACGTACATAATTTGCAACTTTATTGAAATTAAATTGGCGTTACAACAAGCTTTTAATACGATGACATAATTTTGCCACAAATAGAACATTGAAATTAATTTAACACTCAAAACCCAAAGGGTCTTTCTCCACCCTTTGTATTACCTTTTCTTTTTATTTTTTTCGATGAAAATAAGCCTATTATGTAGCAGTATTTAATTTATTTTTAATTTCTGATTGAAAAAAAATTTAAAAAATTATTATGTTTATTAAGCTAAAGACAAAGAAAAGATGTAACACCAATCAAACATATAAAGATGTAGCAGAAATGATGTAACAAACCGGGTTTTGTAAAATAAAGCGTTTTATATTGTTTTTGGCTAAAGGAAAAATTTAGAAAAAAATTATAGTTAAAAAATCACCATTCTACAAGGAGCCAGTTCCAATCGATCCATTTTCGGCAATGTAAGATTTTTATACCAATCAATTATATTAACTCCATTTGGCAAACTGGAGCAATACATTCCAAGTAAAACTTAGATAAAAAATCCCAAAATAATCCCACATGAGGCTGAAGGAAGGTCTAAGCACCATTCCGAACAAATTATCTAAATAAAAAAAAGTTATAAAATTATTGAAATTTATGGAATGTGAGTAAAGTTTTATAAAACGAGTAAACTGCTTGTGTATCTCAAAAAGAATGCAGCAAATTGAAGATAAATGAGAAAAATAAATGGCGAAAGCCACAAATTGATCGGAGGACATGAATCTAGAACAGAACAGAAAACGGCATGGGATTTTTAAACAAGCTTTAGCTTTGATATAACTTTTCTTTAATAAAAAATTAATTGAAAAAATATAAAAAAGAAGATTTTGATTTCTTTGTTGAGAATAATAAATCAACAATTTAATAATTAATTTTTGTTTAAAATTTTGACAAGCTAAAAATGTTATAATAAATTTTTTATTATTGATCTAAATTTTCTTGACCAATTGTTCAAGATATTAAAAAAGTTAGAGGAATTCAATTTATTTAGCAAACGAAAAATAAATACTGGAAGGATCAGCATCATCAAATTGCAGTAACATAAAATATATGAAATTCCAAGCTTCACTGCAAAACAAATTAATTGTTTAAAGAACGAGAATACAGTTTTTGTCAAAAAGACTTGTCAAGTAGTGGAATGGTTAACCTTTATTAATGATTGAAGTGAAAATAAAGAATAGACTGCAATCATTCTACTCCCATCGATAAGATAATGATGAAAACAATTAATCATAAAATAAAATGATAAAAAATTTACAATTTATTTAGAATAATGCTTCCAGAATAGAGAATTAATTTTAAGTCACTGGTTTTAAAAATTTTTTTCAGAAATAATTTTAACACTAGAAAGCCCGCGGGTTTTTTAAGCTCTTTTTTGAAAAAGTGGTTGGAAATTTATTTTTGAATTATTTTTTTCCTTCAATTTGAAATTGAATTTAAGTTATGTTTTTAAAGTCAGATAATAAAAATTTTAATAATTTGATGTCGAAAAAAAAATGTACATAAAAGCCCGGAGGGGGTTTTTTAAACCCACTTACATTTTTGTGCTCAATCAAAGATACAAGAAATTGTCAGATAAGGTTATGTAATCAAAATGAGACAAATGTAACCTTTGCTTTATGTAAAAAGTTTTGCTGCGGCAAATGTAAGAAAGAACAAAAAACAATTGCTTTATGCCAAAAGTGTTTTGAAAATGGAGAACAGTTATAAATTTAAATTTTTTCTTAATTTTTCTTTTTTTTTAAATGTAATTATCTTCAAGATTCGAATTATTCGACTCAAATATAAACAATCTTTTTTTAAATAAAACTACTTTTAATTTGCCTAATTTACTAATAAATATGTCTTATTTTGTAAAAAAACTTTTATATCAAGCTATTTAGAGCTGAATTGTAATAAGGGTTTTTTAAACTCACTTTGGGTTTTCACGGTATAAAAAAAACCGGGCGTTCTAGTGTTAAAACTTAATTGAAATTTTAGAGCCTAATTTTGATTTTCTACAAATATACAATATAATTTTTTTCGAAATTCATTAACAATTAAAAACCAGTTAATTTTTTTAAATATTTGATAATCATTTTTTTCACTGATTAACAAGTAAATTTTCATTATTAATACTTTTTTTTATCGATTATTTAATATTTTTGATTGAATATTAAATTAATTAAGAGACACTTTAGTTTAAAAGACAACAAAAAAAATTATTTAGTGATGATTTTAAAAAATTTTAAGAGATAAAACAGTTTATTTGATAAGATATTTTGATACACAACTTAGAAGTCAAAAAAATAAACTAAAAAAAAATTCTATGAAAATAATTTTGTTTATAAATCAAGTTAATTTTTTGAAAGTTTATTCAAGTACTTTTGTTTAGTTAGAATATAAATAAGGCCAAATTTTGAAAGTGTTTTCATATATTAATAATTTGAAAGAAATCTATAATGTTTTATTTATTTCAAATTTTCTATCATAAAAATTATGTATTTAAATTTACGTTGAAAAGCAAAATTTTTTTTTAAATTAGAATGAAAAAATCTATTGTAAACTATAATAACATCAAACTATCAGTCCCGAGTAGCAATGAGCCCAAGACTGAGACTGTAGTGAATAAAAGAATTATATTTAAATCGAAACCTCAAAAAACAAACCCGAAAGAGAATGATTTCAGTCAAAAAACACATGCATCGACCGAGAACTCAGATAAGAAAACAAAAATTGTTTTAAAAAGAACTCTAAAGGAGAAGAGCGACGAATACAACTTTGACAAAAGCCTTGACAGTGACGAAGAAATTTTCAATGTATTTGATTTGGATAAGAAAACTAGTCAACTAAGCCTAAAAAAGCAAAAAAATGACTCTTCACCGTCTTCGTCATCTACTTCATCGTTTTCTTCGTCTTTTCTGGCGACGGAAGTTTCACCAAAATTTCCAAAAATAAGTCCTACAATTAAAACAAAAAAAATAGATCTTAAATCACCGGATTTAGACGAAGAAGTTAATTTGGCTAAAAAAATAAAAGTTGTCAAAACTGATAATAATATTGCCGATCTAGAGGCAAAGTTAAAAAAACTTGATGAAGATGATGACTTTGAAATTGATGTTGACAAAGTAAAAAAATTTAAGCTAATCAAAAAACCAGCATCAGATACAAGAATTGAATCTAATAATGAGACCAAATCTAATCTAGTAATAAAAAATAAAATATTTAGTTCAAAGACAAGAAGCGATGAGAGTGGAAAATTAACAAAAATATCATCTTTCAAGTTAAATTTTAACGAAACTGATGATAAAAGCGAAACTGATGAAGAAAATGAAGCTGTTAATATAAAAAAAAGTTTTACTAAGACTAATTCTCTTCAGCCTTCGAAAAGTTCAGAGAAAACAGAATTAATGCCTAGATCGCAGTCTTTCAATCCAAAAATTGACAAAAAAGATTTTGATTCAACTTTGGTTGTTAACATACGAAATACAAGAAAAGCCTATGAGTGTGAAGAACTTGGTGAGGCACAAGCGTTTCAAGATGATTTCGATTATCTATTAGATGGTCTAAATTCAAAGCATAAATTGAGTGAAAGATGTTTATCGTCAATTAAACTTGCTGAATGCTGTCAATCTTCCGAATTTAGAATGAATTTAAGATCATCAGTGTCAAATGATGGAAACAATATTCACAAAATATTTAAACTTTTGACCGATGCAGCAAACTATAAGGTTATTTTTTGATTAAATTAATTAGTTTTAATTGTTTGTATTAATAAGACTAATACTCTTCTTTAAATAATATTTTGAAATACTCTTAAATTTAAAAAAAAAAAATTTTCAGGATTTTAAGTTATTTAAACTCACTCTAAAAAATAACGCAAAATTTTGATGTAATTTTCGGTTCAACTTCAAATTTCAGATGTTGTTAATTTAAAATACAATTTGAGCAAAATTTTTCTTTTATAAATTAAAATTAATGATAATAAATTTAATGCATTATATTGTAGTATTTTCTAAATATACAGTGCACTCGCGTTAAAACGAATGAGCAAACGTGTTGCTGTATCACAATATTTTTATATTTATAAACACTGCTAGTGCATTGTTAATTTAAAAATACTACAAGGTAGTGCATTACATATGCATTACGCATGTTGGAACTTTTTTGCCTAAAATAATTTTTCTCATGTTAAAAAAACCCAAAATTAAAAGCTTAAGATTGAATTTGACTAAAATATCGTTTATTATTTTATTTTGTTTGATTTTTTTTTAAGGTTTTAATTAATCAAAAAAGGAAACATTTTTGTTCAGTTTGTATTTGAAATTCTCAATACAAATTTAGAATAATTTATCTCATTTATGAAATTTGACTAGCTATCAAAAGTTTCTGTTTTGTTTTTAAGTATTACGATGATTTTTTGATTATTATTTAAAAAAAAATTTGATTTTTAAGTCATTTAATTCGAATTGATAAAAACAAATTTTTATTATTCTTTTAAATTAAATATTCACTGACATATTTAACACTAGAAGCACCAAACGAGTCATTTTGACTAGTTCGAAAAATTTCTAAAACCTCGTATTTTTTTAATTCATTTTTCAAATAAATGTATATTTTTTGAATTATGTTGATTTTGAAATTTTCTTTAAAAATGATATTACTTTATAAAATTATTAAGTTTTTTTGAAAAAATGTTTGTAAATTTTTTAGGTATTGTGAAATTCATATACAAATCGGACAAATTTTTTTTCTTTTTAGATAAATTGAAATTTGCTAAATTAAATAAAAATAAAAAAAATATTAAAATAAAGAAATAAAAAAAAAAGATCATCAATACGATTAAAATAATTATTGATTTGATTTCCTAAAAAAAAGAAAACAAAACCATTAGCATTTTAGTTCTAAAATAATAATTTTTTTAGAACTAAAATGCTAATGAAATAAAAAGGAAAAATTTTTGTTCGATTTGTATTTGAATTTCACAAAACCAATTTTAGCAATATTTTTGATCACTATCATATGATTCTAAACTTCGATTTGCCAATTATTTTGAAAATGATTTTCATCCTTTATAAAACATTTAACTTATAAAAAAAAAAAACTTTTTTTTTTATGCATTCTTTTAAATCAAGCGAAAAATTTGAATTTCAACTTTATTATTTTTAGAGTCTATCGTTGTGTACTACACTGATAATTTTCACTCTGACCCAAGATAATTTATCAATTGATATTGATGATTCAACATTCAGCTTGATTCTGTCGTTTCTACAGTTTAATGAAAAAAATAATAGTATTAAAGACCTATCCAATGATGAGATTGCTTCAAGATTCAAATACCTAGATGATTTTCCGAATATGATTAGTCATTCTACCAGTCAAGCTAATGGATCTCAATCGAATGAAGAAATAAATTTAATTGATGCAAATAATGACTTAGTTGTTTACAAAAAAATTTACTCAAAATGTAAAAAAATCTATCATGATGTTAGCACAGACAGTTTAACAAAAGAATGTCAAGAATTACACGAAATTCAATTTAATTGCGGTTTATTAACTTTGGATTGTTTATTAAATATGAATCAAAATATGAAAAAAAATATTGTACAAAATAATTTTTACAAGAACGAGTTAAGAGAAAAATTTATTATAGATAAAATTTTAATCAGATCAAGACTTCTAATCAAAAGTTTAAAAGATTTAAACGAAAAACATGAATTTGAATTTAAACAAAACGAACAGTATAACAGTATTAAATGCTTATTTTTATTAAATAAGCTAAAATCCTGCATAAATCTAATTGAAACATTGACCCAACCGGCCACTCATTCAAATTCAGGCACCAAAAATTTAAAAGCAATCAAATGCAAAGACAGTGATCCATTAGAGTCAAATGAAAGGAATCAAAACTATCTAATGGATTTAAAAAATCGTTTTACTTTAGATTTTATTAAAGAGTTAGTATTTGTTTTTAAATTGAAAAAAAAAAATTCAAAATATTTTTTAATATTTAAGTTCATTGAATTTTTTTAAAAATCAAATCAATCAAATATTAGATGAAAGCAATAAGATGAAATCAAATTCTGAAAATAAAGAATTCGAATTTAAAATTTTGAATTGTTATGTAAATGTTCTCAAAGAGTATTTCTTGCTATTGATCAGTATAACTCAAAACAATGGTAAAAAAAATCGATAATATTTAAATTTGTAAAAATTAAATAATTTTTATTTAGAATATGTATCGAGAAAGTTTCTATCAGACAAAGAATTAATAAACATATTGCTTACACTTTTAATTAATGAGCCCAAATCTCAATCGATTCTATTTAAGCTTGTCAATGAAAATGATCAGTTCGATCTTTTGATTATGTTATTAGGAGTTTTATTAAATTTATTTGTTAATTGTTTCAATGATAAAATTTTATTAAATTTAACTAAATACAAAAATAAAGAGGTGAACATGACAGCTTTGGATATTGTTCTTAAAGTAATAACTTAGTATATTTTTTATCATTTTAGTATTAAAATAATGAGTTTAGTTATACCAAATGAAAGAAAATTTGGTAATAATTGCAGAAAATGATCAAGAAAACGAGTTTAATCAATTGAATGAGCACATTGAATCTCAGAATATTGAAAATATAAATGTAGCCATTATGAATTGTAACTTTAAAAACATGCTTAATCAATAAAGATGTTATAAATATTTATCTAGCCATTCACAAAGCTGGTAAACATATGGAGGATCATATAATAGCAGCTCATAGTGGTTTAATAATAGGATATATGCTTTTTATAGACGATTCATTAAATAGTGGGAAATTTTTTCAAATAGATTCCGTTCAAATGAAGCTTAAGAATAAAGCTTTTAAGTCAATGATTCAAATAATTAGGAAATTTATTGTATTCATGAAAATGATGGTAAGTTTTTGGAATTTTTTGACATTTAATTCTAAGATTTTAGATAATTTTAAATTGACGATACAAATTTTTATTTAAATTATTTTAGAAAGTATCTGGCTTTTCAGCCGAAAAATATTTGGAAATGGTACTTGAATTTTTGGATAGACTTGAAAATTAGCTAATATGATGTATTTTAATTGTAAATTACGATTCAGAATATTTTATTTTTATTTTATTTTATCTATATAAGCATCTAAATAAATCAAATTAAAGCAATTTATAGATTTTTGAAATTTTTTTTTAATATCAAAAAATAGATTAATTATCTTGAACTTGAGCAGCCCAAAAATACAGCAGCTGCAAAAAAAGCTAATAAATATTTATATTCTTTTTTGCAACAAGCATCATTTAAATAGCTTAAGTGAACTTTACCATTGCCTGAACTGTTTCGAATACTGTTAATCTTGTGAATGAACTGTAAAAACAAAACTTATTAAATTTAAGAATTAAAAATACAACAAAAAACATCCCAAAACGTTCTTTTTACATTCTAAATATACTTAAAAGATATTTTTTTTTAAAAGAGAATTGAAAATGAAATGACAAAAAAAAATTAAGAATCTGTATGAAAAAAATCGAAGTAGAAAAAAAAACATAGGCAAAGTCAAAAATAAAGCAAAAAAAGAAATTTAAAAAAATGAATTTTAAAAAAAATACATAAAATTATTTAATGCTGATTTTTGGAGACAAAAAAACATTTCCTAGTTAGAGCTAATATCTTTTTTATTAATGCTGACTTTTATGAATGAGTTTTCTCTATTTTATATCAATGAATGATTGATTAAATTAATTAATTAAGATAGAAATTTTTTTAGAAAAAAAATTTTGATTTATATTTTTCCGATGAAAATAATTCAAATTAAAATGAAATTTTAGCTAATATTTTTAATAATCAAATCATAAAACTTTATAAAAGTATAAATTATAAATTAAAATAAAACATAACGAAATTTTAGTTTATTTTCTAAATTAAAATTTCGAAAAAACCTTGCTAATAAATTATGCCTCTAGAAATCAGAATTTTTCTACAGCTATTTTTCTCAAAAATAAAGAATAAATGTGGTGTTTTGAATTTTTAAAAAATTGGTATCAATGTCCTGGAAAACAATGGTTCAAAATATTTAAATGTGTTCTTACTTTTTTAAGAATGGTAATATTTACTATTTTCCTAATTTTTTCACTTTACTTACGTAGTAAAGAGCTAGTCGATAAATCTCAAAACAAATTATCATATCCATTTTTGTGTCTTTTTTCTTCAATTATTTTTAATTGGAGGTTCATGCTAACTTTTATCATACTGATTTCCTGTATTCCTTTCAAAATAGTCGATTTATTTGGAATTTGTTGTCATTATTCAATTTGCACAAAAAGATTTACAAAGCCGATTAAAAAATTTTTATATCGAATTATCAGGGCTTTACACTGGTCTCAACTAGACTGGCCATGTTTTCTAAAGCTAAAATACTTTTTCTACATTTTTGATACAATACACTATTTTTTATACTTTTCCACAGTCATTATAATCGGAGTTATTGAATTAGTAAAACTAAAATCCAATATTGATCTTGTAATTGTATATTTTTCCTATAATGCTATCTTTACCATAAATACAACAATCGAAATATACAGAATTGTTCAAGCTCAACGAGTAGAGTCTGATATTCGAGACATATTTGCGTCAGATATAAATTTTTCCAAGAAAGCAGTTAAGCTAATCTCTGAAGAGCAATTGGGATCAAGAGAGTGTGTAAATATATCAAGATGCATTCTAACAGATAGTCAACATAGAGCATTTTCTCATCCAAAAGAAATTTTTAAGATTAAATTTAGAGATGTTGCTAAAAACAGACGAGGAATAAACATTGTAATTGGCTTTCATCAAACCAGAATCGAAGCGGCCAAAAGTATTTTGACCTCTAAATTTTTACCTAGCAAAAATGGAATGCTTGGACCAGGAATATATTTTGCTAATAATTATGATATAACTGAACATAAAAGAAATCACAGTAATGAAGGTGGTGCAATATTTTGTGCAAAAATAGACATGGGCAGAGTTTTAGAAATCAGAGATAAAATGGATAGTAGAGATGTTCATAAGCTATACAATAGCAAATATCTACATCACCAAGGTGGAGAAAAATTTGATGAGTACGTTATCTATAATGCTGATCAAATTATTGAATATACAATAATTGTTGAAATGTTGGCAATCAAAGCTTTTCGAAAAAATTTTAAAAAACCAGCTTGTAATTGTTTATCTTTAATTTAAATGACAAAAATAAATAAATTTTGTTTATCCATCTAATATAAATTGTTCATTCCATATTTCTAAATAAAATTCAATCTTTTAGGTTGACTTAATCGACAGTGTTTTTGTGAAATTATGCTTATCACAAATTATTATTTTTTTTGAATAATAATTTAGTAGTTAAATGTATAGAAATAATTTTTAATTTATAATCTATTTTAACGTGGTTCATAATTTTGAGCTTTCTCAAAAAGATAAATAGGTAAAATATATATTTTTGATGGTGAATTAAATGCTCAGCTTGTAAGGTACAAAAAAATTGTCTGTTTTTGAAAAAATGAAAATGGATGATCAATACTGGAAAGAATAATCAATGAGCAAGACTTTTCATTAATTAATGATAAAATCATTTTAATTATGAGCAACAACTATGATCTGAATGGCAAAGAAATGGCAAATTTTCGATTTTTTATTCATTTTTTCATTGCATACTTTATCGCTAAATTTGCAAATTTCCTTTACGTAAAATTATTTTTTATGGGTTTAAGTTGCTTTGGTAATATTGTATAATATCATTTGTTTTAAAATCGAGTGAGTGCATTTTCATTAATAACTTATTAAAATTTATTATTTGAATATGAAAAAAAAATTTTTTCTTTGAATTTTGAACAATTAACAATAAATTAGCTAATTTTTTGCCTTGTTTTTCATAGTTAAAAAATACAAATTTGCCAAAAAAATTATTTCAAAACCTACAAATTTTAATTTGTCATAAGATTTCAAAACTATGTTTTAGTTGATTTACTTTTAAAAGAATTAAAAAAGTTTACCCAAGACAAATAAAAAAAAATTTGAACTAAAATAAAAAAATATAAATGACGACCTACTATTTTATGAAATTTTTAATCAGATCGAAGCTAAAATTTAAAAACCAACTCGTTAGAATGGAAAGACAAGTATTTTGTATGACTTATTTAGCTATAAAAACACAATATTAATCAAAATATAGACTTGTGAATTTCAAATACTAATTGAAGAAAAATTGTTCTTTTTTTGATATATTAAAATTAAACATAATAATAAAAATAATGAACTACAAAAAAAAAATAAATATAAATAATAAAATCTTGGTTAATCTTTTTTGTTAATCATATAAAGAATTAAATTCAATTATAATAAAATTTTTTTCTTGGTTTACATGAAAAAATTATTTTAAGTAAAAATGGTGCAATAAAGTTAAAGATAGTAAATTAATTTTTAAAAATTAATTTACTATCTTTAACTATCTTTAATTTTAATTTATCAAAAAAGGAAGAAATTTTGTTCAATTTGTATTAGAAATTCATAACGATTAACATATATCAATTATCTGATAAAAAATATGAATTCAAATAAAGAATTTTCTGCTTTAATACTAAATTAAATCCTTACAATTACTCAGCAGAAACTAAAAACGATGCTAAAAAAATATAGATACTTAACAGTTTATTTTTATGAATATTATATTAAATTAAATAAAAATGCCTAATCTCTCTTTAAACTTATTTTTTTAACAATTGGTTGCTTTTTAAGATATGCATTCATAAAAAAGTTAAAAAACAAAACAAAATAAGTAAAATACATAAAAAAAGACCAGTAAATACTGTCATATGAAACATGACATTCTTCACCGTTGATTTTTTTCTTGTAGGCAATTGTATTTACATAGAGACCAACGACCATTTGTGATATTTGACCACTTGTTATGGCTATATTGATCCATTTGGGAATTTTGAATCTTAAAGCTCTAAATGCATAGTAACCATACATAAACGAATGAACAATATAGTTCATTATAGTGAACCAACGTCCGGAAGAACTCAAATCCTTACTGGCAAACCAACAATAAATAAGTACAGTGGCATGGTGATACCAATGCAAGAATAAAAGATTTTGCTTTCTGAGTATAATGAATAAAGTATCAACTAATTCAGCTACTTTACTCATAATAAACAAATATGTCCAGCAACCAGGCACACCTTGGGCAAAATCCTGGATACAAATTGAACCGTCTATTCCTTTGTTTTCTAAAACAAAAAAGAAGTGTGGTAGAAACCGTATTGATCCCAAAAAACTAAAAGCTGCCAAAATAAAATTCCAAGCGACTAGGCAACGCTTTAAATCAAATTTTCGGTAATTTTCCATAATTCTTTGACCAGCAAATACAGCAATTATATAAATTATTGATATAATTATGCTCCAATGCCAATTTTGTGCAATCCATTGTCTTTTTGGAATCACATAGTCATAATCCAAATATTTTCGCTCAAATTCGAATAGAAATGAATAATTGAACTCATTCAGATATTCATTGAATTTTTCTCTATTAAAATTTTCCCCAAAAACTGAGTCCATTTTTCTAAATAAAAAAAATTTTTTTATTTAAACTAGTTAATAGAATCTTAATTTTTTATTTGAAAAACTTGATTTCTATGAGAACTTAAGAAAGTTTACCTTTTAGATAAATTCTTTTTTTTTTTAATTAATTGGTTCACTAATTTATCATTGAAAAAAATCATGCAAAATTCAAATTTAATTCATAATAAATTTTGAGCTAATTGGCAATTTTTTCTAATATATATTTTACAAGGCTAAAAAATTTCGAAATTAAATTTAATTTTTCATTAAGAATAAACTCAAGAATTGGTCCACAAAAATAGAAAAAAAAAGAAGAAAATATGCCAGTTTAGTAATAAAATTTTGGTAGTTGCACGTAGTATTACCTTTTTATTTATAAACATAAATAAGACTCGTTGACGCAAATACGATTTTTGAATCACTAGATTTTAAAAAGTCGAGTTATTTCAAAATATTAAAATATTTCTGAATCTTCACCTATTTATAATTTAGCAAACTTTTTGCAGTATTTAATTGCTAAAATTAAACTGAATTTATTAATATTTGAATCTAATTTATTTTTTAGTTTGAGCTTGTGATCTAGGCTAAAATATATTAAAATTAAAATCAAATTGTGTGAAATGAAATGAAGAATTTTTGTATTTGAACTCAAAAATTTTAAAATATATGCTAAAATGACAAAATAAAAAAAAATTAATTCTTTCGGGTCAAATATAGAAACTTTGATGAAAATTTTTGTTAAATTCACTTTTTCTTCTTGTAAAGTTTAGATTCAAAAGCTGTCAATTTATATTATCTCTTGTAAACATTTATTTAATTGCATAAAATTATAAATTCAATTGACATATTTAAGCTTTAAAAATTAAAATTCATGTATTTCAATTTTTGATTTTAATGCCTTCGAAAGTAAAAACTATTGAGGCATTCAAAAAAAAATTTTTAGGAATATTAACTCAGTATGGTTTATCAAACACCATTTCTGACCAAATGTCTGTTTTATACAGTTGCAATGTAAAATTTTTTTCAACCGAGTGTATTTTTGATATTCGCCCGTCCAGTTCACTGTTGTCATTTTAATTAATTCAAAAATTTACCCCAACAATTAGTTCTTTTTTCTAAAAACAAAATTAAAAAAAATACTTTTTTGATTTTAAACATTAGTTTAGAAAATTTTCTGAAAATCAATCGATCGGTCAATAAAAAAAAGTCAACAGATTAACTTTTTTCTTTCTTTTAAAGATTTCTCAAGCCAAGAAGAAATAATTTCGGCCGCCCATACTGCATCAATGTCTAGACCAAAAGGACCTTTTTCTTCAATTTAAGCTTTGTTCCAAGAAAAGAGCGATTTGGAAGATATCCACTCAAGATAACTCAATATAATTGAAATTTTAATAAATAGTTAAATTTGACTTAATTTTATTATCAACTCGTGCTCAATTTTTTTTTTATTTTTTAAAGAGAAATTTATTCTAAAATTTCAATGTACACGTGTAATATTTTAAATTTAATGAAGTCAAATCAAGTGCAAAAATGATTAATGGACTAAACTAGAAAAAAAGGATTTACTGTGAAATAGTACGGTCTGAAAAAAGTATGGTCTATATTAAAGTACGGTTTGATAAAAATATTTTTTCCTATCAAGCAACAATGTAGATATTAGAATAAATTTGTTTAATCTACTAAATGAAACAAATGCTAGAAAAATGTTTTGAACTGTTTCAAATATCAAATACAATGAGATAAAATTATAAGTGTTGATAATATATAGACTGTGCTAATAAAATTACAGATTGGTTTAATGATATCGCTAGATGCCTAAATGATCAATTTTTCATTTCATTTAAATAATAATAATAATAATAATAGTTAATATTCTACGGTCAAGTTTAGTTTAACTAAATTGACAAAGCAGGAAGACAGAAGATGTGGTAAATATTGTACTAGATTTTCCTTTGAGAGCTTCTCTGGGCTGTTTATTGAGCCTACAGTCCAGCAGCTATAAAAAAGAAGCTTGTTAAGCTGGACAAAAAAATAGGTTGGGTTCATCCATTTGTGCTAAGAGAGTGTAGTGATAGAGATTCATTATGGGAATCTCAATGGTAATGATAATGATATATAAGTTGAATTAGCTGAGACTCCCATTGAGTCTGATTTTGGTTTAATGGTGAACAACAAACTCTAATGAAACGACCAAATTGATAGCTGTGTTAAATAAGATAACAACATGCTTAACACTAGAAGCACCAAGCATTTTTTCAGGTTTTTTTAATTCATAAATATTTTATGAAAAAACTAAAATAATTTTATAAAGTAATATCATTTTTTAAAGAAAATTTTAAAATTTTTCGGATTTAGAAATTTTTCAAACGAGTCAAAATGACTCGTTTGGTGCTTCTAGTGTTAAGAAAATATTTGTGTTTTGTGTTAGACCGCATCTAGAAAACTATGTGTCTTCTTGGAATCCTTATTTAAAAATGATATTTCTATGCTAGAACAAGTGTAAAGACATCATGTCGATGTGTATTTCAAGTAAGAATACAAAAGTTCTTTTTTTCCAGTCTTATAAATTTCTCAAAAAATTTCTTATCTTTTAACTAGGAATATTGAATTTCTTGAGATGTGTACAAGAAAACAGGAACTGGGCTAACCATTAAAAAGACCAACATCAACTGTATGCGGGACAGTGGTCCACACTGACAGTGCCCAAAACTAACCAGCTTAGGTTATTAAAAAACTTGGGTCTGAGTAATCATGTGACCCATAGTTCACAAATTGTGTGACCTAAATCTTTTCTCGTATTATGTGACCCGATTTGTTCACATCTTTCGTAACATAAAAATGTGAAAAAAAATATTGAATTAAAAATTTTAGGGGTCACAAAATTTTTTCTGGCTCACATTTTTCTTTTCTTGATCACATGATCATGTTGAGTAAAATTTTCTGAAAACTACAAACTGTTAAGATCACTGAGTGGAAAAATCCAGAGTTGTTTAAAAGTCAAAAATAAAAGTCGACTCGTGTCGAATTGAAAATTTTATTGCTAATTTCTATTATTAAAAACATATATATGAATTATTTTAAACATTTTCTAACCATTTTTCGAGTAATATAAATAATTTTTTATTCGATATCCTCTAGTGTTGGGAATTTTTCGACTCGAGTCGACTTGAAAAAAGAAAATTCTTTGATCACATAATTTTAGTTCACGAAAGATGTGAACAGATCGGGTCACATAATACAAAAAAAGATTTAGGTCACAAAATTTGTGAAGGGTGGGTCACATAATTACTTAGACCCTAAAATTTTACTAGTTAGACCTTTAAAATAGGAGAAAATGCTTATTTCTTAATTTCTTATTATTATTTTACTTCACTTATACAAAATTTTGTATTTAATTTTTTATTTTATTTTTTAACTTTCAAACATGGCATTTTTGTGCTAGATGACTATTGGAGATATTTTGGTTGGATAAAATTCAAGACTATCCTCAAAAATATTATCATATCTTTAAAGAAAAATCAAACAGCAGTTTATTATTATGTATCTACGTTTTTGAGACTATTATGAAATAAATTTTAAATTGAAATTCTATATTTTATAGTTTTTAGAAAGAATAAAAAATTTATTTTAATTATAACACCCATTTTCAATTGGCATCTCATTCAAGTTAAATTCTTTCATGCATATTTTGTAAATTTCAAATCTTTTTCTGGCCTTGTCTTGATATGGTCCATTGCATTCAAGACCACCATTAATAGCCATTGTACTTGCACCAAAATGGCCATTCTTTACGTCAGAACGTGATCCTACATTTGCTTTCCAAAACCAAAATGCGGTAGCCCAAGCAACTTCGTCGTTTTGTGCGACCTGATCTGGATCTCTCAATAATCTATCATCTCCATAAAGAGCTCTACTTGCAGCCTCATAATTATAGTTCCAGGACTTTTGTTTAAAAACTTTTAGCTTAAGACAAATTTTCAAAAAATATTACCAGCTGAATATATCCTCTTCCATAATAGCTTTTTCCTGGATAAATACTTGAACCATAAACCCCAGGACAACCGGTTTGCATGCATGCATATTCCTCGGTTGCTTTTAAACCATCAGATTCCCACAATATTTGAGATAAAAACATAGCAGCTTCTCTTTTGGTTGTTATTCCACCTTTAGGACCGAGTTGGGTCACGAAGTTGGTGTATTTTTCGATTGACGGTGCTCCATATCCAGCACTTGTTATAGCCCGTGAGAATTCTTCATAGGTAATCAAATTTCCACTCGTGTTGATTGTTGTGGTGAGAATAATAACTGGTTTTGATGTAGTCACTACAGCTGGTTTGGTTGTAAATGCTGAAGTTGGTTTTGTTGTTCCTACTGTTGTTTTTACAGGGAAAAATCCACTTAAAACTCCATTGCAACTATTTTTAATTTAATTTTTTTAGTTTCCAAGTAAAACTATATGTAATTAAATTTTTACAAGCTTGTTGAACAATATTTATATATTATTCCATTAGAAGCATGATATGAACCGCTGCCTTTATTTGTTATCTTTTCCAAGCATCCACGTGTTAGAACTACATTTATATTTTAAATTTCGTTGATTTGAAAAATTAACGGAATTTATACTATTTCCTTTATCAGGATTCTTCCAAATTACACAAGCACCTGAGCATGAGATTAAAGAGCCTATCAAAGCCTTATAGTTCATTGGATCACTGCAAGCCTTTAATTGATTAGAAAGTTTTTTCTTTTTTTAGAATTTTTTTTTAAACTACTCTATTGGTAGCATCACAGTCATAGCATAAAATTTTTTTGATAGCTCGTATTTTTCTAGCAGCTTGGTTTACTGTTGGAATTGATTTTTTAGCTACCTCAGTTACATTTTGAGAGTCATTGACAATTGTTGGCTGATCAGAAAATTTGAAATTGCATCTTTAAGAAGAAATAAAGAATTTTAATTATAGAATTGTGTTTTATACAAATCAGTATTGCAAAAATCAATATTATTATCAGTACGCTCAGTTTCATCATAAGAACAAGCTCTATATACAACTTAAATTGGCCTTTTTTTAGAAAAATAAGTAAAATCAAGCCAAAAAGATACTATTATCCATTCTCCATATTTTACATGGACCAGGACAGGGCTCCTTGTTATATTTAAGCATGCTGATATCTGCTTTTTCTCCACAAGCCTTTTAAATAAATTTTAGAATAAAATTTTATCCAATATGATTGAACTGACCTTCCAATTTGAATTACAGACATAACAATGGATTGCCTCTTGAATAATTATGGTTTCATTTTAATTTAAATGATTTATTCTATGAAATAATTTTACCTGATTCAAAGTTATAAAAAGTTGAGATACTCAATAAAGCGAAAAAAAATTTAACTAATTTGGAAAATGTCATTTTGATTTTTGCAAAAATGACAAAATCATGTTGACTTTAAATACCAAAATTACGGTAAATAGAATTATCTAAAGACAATAGATTTGTTTGCAGAGACACCTTTTTAAAAACAAACCAAATAAATTAAGTAAGAATAAAATAAACTTTTACGAAATAAATAAATGACTTCAATAGAACATTTTCGATTAAATCAAAATTTTTCAGAATTTGTTTTCACTTAGAGCTAATTTATAATTTTAAGTTAAGTAATTGATAAATAAAGTAGAGACAATCGTGGAATATTTGACTAATTTTTAGGCTAAAAAGACAATTTTTAAATTTTTTATTTGAATTTATTTTGAAAAAAAATTAGTTATAACATCCATTTTCAATTGGATTTTCATTGACATTAAATGATTTTAAAACTATTTTATAAACATTGAATCGTTTAATTGCCTTATTCTTGTGAGGTCCGTTGCATTCAAGACCTCCATTGATAGCCATTGTACTTGAGCCAAAGTAGCCTTTTTTTACCTCTACACGTGAACCAACGTTTGTTTTCCAGAACCAAAAAGCAGTTGCCCATGCATACTCATCAATTCGTGACACAAGGCTGGGTTCTTTTAAAAGCCTATCGTCATTAAATAAATCACGGCTAGCGGCTTCATAATTGTAATGCCATGACTAATTTTAAAAATTTAGACTTATTTAATATAAAAAAATTTGCCTACTAGTTGAATATAGCCTCTACCATAGTAATTTTTCCCAATGTATCGACTAGTTCCATACATTCCAGGGCACTCGGTTTTTACACATGCATATTCTGATTTGGCCTTTAACCCATCTGATTCCCATAGAATTTGAGCTAAAAACATAGCAGCCTCACGCTTTGTTTTAATGCCTCCCAAAGGTTCTAACTGTGATACAAAATTTGAATATTTTTCATAAGATGGCAAATCATAGCCGGCTTTTGTAACAGCCGTTAAAAATTCTTGAAATCTGACTAGATGACCTTTATCAGCATATTTTGACAATTCTTTGTGCGGTGTAGTTGTCTTGACTAAATTATTACTCTCTGTTGGTGAAGTTAAGAGTGATATACCTCCATCAATATTGCACCTAGATCGGAAAATACAAAAAGGATAACTTATTTTAATTATAATTTTTTAAGACATTTAATAAATAACTATTTAAATTAAGAAAAAAAGAGTTAACATGAAAAATTTGCATTTTAAATTTAAAAAAAATTTGGAAAAAATTAAAAAATAAATCAATATTTTTCAAAATTATTTTAAGTTAAAATATTTTTATTTTTTTACTATTAGACTAAAGAAAAATTTTTTTCAGAACCCATTTTTGTAATTTCAATGTTGTATTTTTATTATTTAATTTCAAATAAATATCATAATAAAGATTTAAATCTTAACAAGCATGGAATCGAAAAAAATCTAAATTCAACAGTAAATTTAAAAGTATCAGTCCTTGGTTTTTATTTTTAATTCACTATTCTTCTCCCCTCTGAAAACTTCGCTGAATTGACAAAAGAAATGCCTTATCATACTTTTAATTTAAAAAAATTTTACCCAACATACCCACTCAACTTTAAATCTTCAAAATCAAAATCACTTAAAATTTAAATTTAAGCAAATATCATCTAAGTAAATATTTTTCTTATTTGATTTCATAATGAAAATTTTAAAATCAATCTATTAAATTTCAATTCAAATTTATATTCTTTTCTTTATTACCTTAAATAAAATTAAATTTTGTTCGAGAATTTTATGTAAAATATTTTTAAATTCAATTTTTAAATACAATATAAATGTTATTAATACATAAGTTATAGACTCAAAATCGAATAAAAGTCTAATTTTTAAAAATCTCAGATTTCTTTCAGTAATTTAAAAAATTTTCATAGTCTAAATCTTCATGAAAAAAACTTGATGAAGAGTTTTTGTAGAGCTTACAACATTTTACTGTTTGCAGAATCTTTTTAATAGGTAATTACTAAAACACAGATGAGACTTATTTTCCTTGTAAAAGAAAAGATAGCTCAGAGAATCGAAAAAACCTTCAGGGTTTGATATATAAAGATTGAATTAATATTATCAGTATTTAAAAATTATGATCATTAAAAAACTTTAAAATTATTTTAAGTTTGAACTAAGATAAAAAAATTAATGCATTTTTTTAATTTTCTAAGCATTTATATACATTTTAAAGATGTGTTAAAATCTCTACGAATTTTAAGACAATTTTTAATGTGATAATTTTTTTTTGTTTATGTTACCCTAATTAATCTATTTAGTCAATAAAATATATTTTATTATGTTAATACAAAAATATTAAATTGAAAATTTAATGAATAAACTTGTCTATTGAAAAATTCATTTGGCTCTACAAAAAAGTCAAATTTGTCGCTCACTAAGAGTTTAAGCAAAACAATCATCCAGTACTTACAAATCTTTTGAGCAATAATTATAGATTAGTCCATTTTTGTCAAAGTAAATTCCCGAAGTACCATTTATGATTTGAGTTGAACAACCTCTGTACAAAACTAAAATGAGATACGTGAAAATCTTTTTCAAATGTATTTTTGTTGAATAATACGATTTTTATCCCAAGGATTGTACCATGAAACACAAACTCCTACGCACTCAACTGTATTATGCTTTATTTTTTCTAAATTAGGCGGATTTCCACATGCCTATGTAAATAAAAAAATTACTTTTGATATTTTGAATAAATTTTTTTAATACTGGCCATCTAGCATTGCAAAAATAACAAGTTATTGATTTAGTTTGCGATTCGTTGTAAAATGAATTCACTTCTTGGATTTTAGTTGAATTATATAAAGGAATAGTCGATTTTATTTCTAATTCAACAGTTATATCAAAATAGTTAACTGAATCATCTTCATTTTCATCATCATCACATTTTTCATTTTCATTTTTATTTTCGGTTTCTTCATCATAATCAGAATCTATAACATTTGTCTTAGCCAAACTTTTTTCCAAAATAGCTCTTCCTTCATTTTGGACTTTAAAACTTGAATTTTTATTCTCTTGTTCAGTGATATTAGTCCTATTTGTAGCTACAGTTGTATTTAATATTTTTTCAAGAGGAGAATAATTACAAAAATCAGATGAGCAGACGTAATATATCAAGTCTTTAGATTCATTTAAAATTGATAAACTTGAAACATTTTTTAAACATCCTCTATACAGAAGATTATTATCAAGTTGATTTAACCATGAGACACACATTCCCTGACATTCAACAACACTAAATTTAATTTCATTCAAATCGATTGGATCAGCGCAAGCTTTCCATCGCTCATTACAAAAATAGCACTGAATTGTTTCTAAAATCAAAAGCAAAATTAGAGAAATATGAATTTTTAATTAAAATTTGGGTGGCTAAATAATTAGAAAAAAAATTTAATTTTTAAATTTTAAAAATTCGTATTTAATTAAGATTTAAAGGCTTAAAAATTTAATTTTTAACAACCCTATTTCATAAACTTGTAGCAATTTATAATTTTTTTTAGTAAATTTTTTACTGGATTGTTCAGCGGAAGTTGTAAGTATCTCAGAGCTAAAAGTTGTAGATTTGAACTCGTTTGGTTTTTCTTCTTCATAATTAATATTGCACCTTAAATTAAATTTAAGATTTAATTTTTAAAAATCCATAAATAAAACCTTAAGTCAAGTCAAAATTAAATCAATTAATGAAAAATTTTTCTTCTAATTTATTATTTTTTGAGAATAAAAACAATTATAAAACAAAAATTGAGATTGCCACGAAACTTCTGCATTTTTAAAAGTAAAATAAGTAAAGAACAATTTTTCATTCGACTTGACTTGTTAATTTAAAATTGTGGAATTTTTGAAAAAAAGTTTTTGAATGAAACTTACAAATCATGATAGCAGTATTTATAAATTATTCCATTTTGATCTACATATAAACTTGCATTATCTGGCAAAAAAAAATTTGAACAGCCTCTATAAATTTCTGTAAAAATTGAGTAAATTGTACAACTTTTATGATCACATATTTTTATTTATTACTTTGATTAATTTTCCACATCCTACAAGGACCGCGACAAATTTCTTTATTGTATCTTATTAAACCAAGATTGGGCACTGCTCCACAAGCCTAGCAGAGATATTAGTTCTAATTTAGCAAAAAAAGTCAATGCACGTACCTCCCAATTTGAGTTGCACGCATAGCAGATCAAAGATTCGATTGTATAAATTTGGATTAAACTATAAAAAACTAAAAAAAAATTTAGTTTGCACATTTGTTGTAGTATATTTAGATCAAATTATTCTAGTTGTAGAAAAAAGAATATGTTGTGACTTCATTGAACTGTTTAACTAATTAATTTTTTGTTTGTTTGCATTTTAGGCGTTAAAGATTTATTTTCTACATGATATTTGTAAATGGTTTTTTTGTTTATCAAAAATAATTTATCAGTATTCAATTTATTTTCAAAATAATTGGAATAAAATTTTTGCTCTGTTTTAAATTGTTTTATTTTACTTAATAATTTAACTTAATTTTATATTAGCATAATTTCAAAGCGACTAGAAATACTCAAATCTTAATTTCACAATTTTTCTTTTCTTTTTTCAATTACTGATAAAAATTTATATATAAATTAAAACTCACTTATTAGAAAATATATTAAATCAATAAGCCCAGATAGGCAAGTTTTAAAGTTAAGAGCGTTTGGAACACTTAGAATATTAAATGGCTAATTTGAATAAAGATCTTGTTTTAAAAAATATACAAAATTTAAAAAATCATCTAACAGATAATCAAGTTCCTAGTTTAAAATTATTGGAGAATATTGGTTGCCATCCATATGTTATCAAGTTAACAACTTTTAATGCTTATGGAATAAATTTAACAATTCAAATAAATGGTAATTTTCTATTGAATAAATTATAAAATAGAAAAATTTAATGACATTTTTAAATAAGATGACCTTGATTTGTCAAAATCGACAGCAATTTCTACTCTAGTTAAAAAAGGAAGTCAAAATGATCAGCGATCAAATTTATTTGATGAATTTCTAAACGAAAAAATAAAAGCTATCGACCCAAAAAGTGACATATTTATGATAAAACTATTTCAAAAATCACAAAATTATGTTGAAAAAAATTTTGATAAAAATAATGAAAATTTAGAAAAAAAATCATCCGTTAGAACAAAACAAATCAGGAAAAAAACAGATGATGAAGCGGACATAAGTTTAAAAAAAGCTCCCATGAAAACAGCAGGAGATGTTGTCAATAGAATACAGTGGGATGAGGAAATAAATAAAGAATTTATAACAGTTGGATACATTGACAGATTTTTAGGGCTTAAGGAGTGTTCTTTTAGTACTTTTGATTGGGGTGATATAGTTCTAGCTGATTATGGAGCCCTTGCTATCCCTGAACATCGAATTAGCTATTTTAAGTTCAAAGATGAAATCATATGGGACAAGAAATCTCGATTGGATAACATTTTTGGATCGACTGGTTCTGGTCAAACGATACGAGATGTAATCAATCGATTAGAAAATTTCGAATTTAAGCCAAAAAATGAGACAGTAAGCGAACAGCCAGAATCAAAACCAAAAAAAATTGAAACTGATAATCCAAACTATTTTATATCAGTACCTATCAATAGTTTTCAAATAAAATCCAGCTTTGATCTTCTCAATTCAGACTTGTTGGAGTACAATGATCAAGTTGAAAACTTTCTGGTGCCTGATTCATCTTTTCATCTAACACTATGTACTTTGCGCATTGATAGCGAACAAGAATTGAACCAGATTAAAGAATTAATGAACAATTCAAAAGAAATTTTTGCTCAGAATTTTCCAATTAAAATAGAATTTCAAGGATTAGAACAATTTTATAAAAAAGTTTTATACGTGAAATGTTTTGGTGAACTTGAAAAATTAGAAAATATACATAAAACTTTCTTAAGTCAACTTGAAAAAAAAAATATAAATATGGCTGGAAATTATTACACTTTTGTTCCGCATTTGACTGCCTTAAAAATAAATAGCAATTCAAATAACAGAAATTTAACTTTGAATGATTTTGTAGATGAAAGTTTGTTGAAAAAATATGAAAATTTTAAATTTGGTGAAGAAATAATTAATCGAATTCAGCTATGTAAAATGACCAATATAATAATCAATAAAGTTTATCCGATTGAACATGAAATAACAATGCAATGAAATTAATAAATAAAATTAAAATGTTTTTTAATTAATTAGAAAATTCTTTTAAAAAATTTAAAAATTCTTTTTAAGCTTATCATTGACTCAGGTTAAGTTTTTCTCATTATCTAAGATTATATTTCAATGAGGAGGTAACTAAAGGAAGGTAAATTAGAAAAAAGAAACTTCTATAACAACTCCTAATGAAAAAAAGTTGGCTAATTAAAAAATTACCGTTCCTTATACTTCTCCCATCAACATGAAAAGTTTTTTTCTTTAAACAAAACAGATTTTAATTACATCGAATATCAAAAGATTAATAACCATTAAAATTCAACTTATGAAATTATTTATTATTTTTAATTTCATAAGAAAAAGTCTAAATTAGTATTTAAAAAAAACTAAAAATAAACAAGTTTTCCTAAAACTGACTTTTTTAAGAATTTTAGTTCTAATTTGAGTTAAGATACGACCTATCTAATATTCTGGTAAAGATAAAGGAATTCAAGATAGCTGAGCATTTTCTAGTTCAATAACTAGTTTATACATCAAATCTCCTCTCACTCTCCTTTCACTCAGTTTTGTTAGCTCCATCTTCAATAATCTTATTTCATAGTCCAAAGCTTTGAATGTCAAAGGTATTTTTGTGGCGCGTTCCTGGACTTTTTCTAATGTATTCACATCCATCTTTTTACTTTGATTTCACACTTGCACCGCAAATTCTAGATGAGCTCCTACCGTAAATGTATATAATTTTTCCCTATGGAACGTTCGCTTAAGCATTCCAAGGATCTTATTAGCTTTTGTACATGCACTCTTTATTTATTAAACATTTATATATTTAAATTTTTTTATTTATTCTATTTATTTAACACGTTAATATGTAATAAAATTCTATTGATTTTTTTATTATTTTTTTTCAGAAATTTAAATGAAAAAATAATTTGTTTCAAAAACTATTTTTTATAAAATCAAATCTCAATTAATTTAAGAGTTTAAATTAAGCATTTGAAAAACTATGTATTTTTGAAATTAATTGTATTTGTATTAAAATGATGTATTTTTTAATAAAATTAATTAAGTATTTCATTATTGTTAATACTATATTTAAAAAAAAACTATCAAAATACAATACTTGTGTGAAAGTAAAAAAAAAGTCATTTAAAGTCTTTTCAAATTAAAAATTTTTTTTTTTCGAAATAAAGTCTTTTGACTTTGAAATGAATTTAAATGACTTTTTTTTTAACTTTGCTCAAGTCTGCTAGTAAGTTGAATCATAAATTTTACTCCTTAAAAGCTCATAATTTCTCTTGAAACTTTTTTTCAGAAAAATTGACAGAGCCTTGCACAGTTAAGAATAAAAAATTCTTTAAAACCGTGATTAGAAACTAGTTTTTAAAATTTAAAAAAAATCCAAGTCAAGTCTTTTCAATAGATTTGATTTTGACTTTATGACTTTTAAACAACCCTGACTAAATGTTTAAACTACATTTTAAGTAAAAATTTAATGCATTATCATTAAATTAATCATAATAAATAATGGATTAAATTGCATTAATAAACTTTTCTAAAAAATGCACAAGTCTGCTGTCAATCCTTTTTTTTCAGTATTTCATAAATTTGAATTGAGAATATTTTATTTCATTTCTAGATGATCCATTTTCAAAACCACCAAGTTAAACCCGTTGATAGACCGTAAAATTTGTGAACTATAGTCAAAACTATATTTATCCCTATTCTTTTATTGAATAAATAATGGTCATTAACTAATTTGTGAGACAGTCAATACCAAACCTCTAAACACAAATTTCACAAACAGAAAATCAAGTCACATTGATAAGCTACCAGAAGCCGATATTGCAAACTATGCGAAATTCAAGGAGAATTGGACACGCATTACAGCCGTGCCTTAAAAGCCGAATTTTAACAAAAAAAATTTTAATTAATCATTCATCGCTTTTTATTTTTGATTTCTCAAAATGAAAGAATTTAATTTGTTTGAAATTTTCAAATTTTTTCTAATCTAATCCTAAAAAAAATTTTTGAATTCAAAAATCGATTTTCCACCTGAAAATATAATCCTTATAATTATTTAAAAATTCAAAATGTAAAATAATAGATATTAGAATTAACAATTTAAATAAAAACCTTTTAAATTTATTTTAATTTTAAATATCAAGAAATTTTTAATTTTTTTTATCAAAACAAATCAATAGCTGTTTTTTGAATAATGGACTTGTACGATTTAAAAGACAATCAGTCCGACTATTATTATCAAGAAGAGACTCGCGAGCCAGAAGTAATCGTTATTGAATCGACAGCAGATATAATCACTAACCAAGGCCTGCCAGTTATATGCTGTTTAAGCCTTTGTCTGACAATCCTATGCATTGGAATTTTTTCAAAGCCAGTATTTAAAGGAGCATTTTACAAATATCTTTTGTATGGTAGTATTTTTGATTCGATTACTTTAGTGTCCGTAATGGTTCGACCTTTACTTAGGCGATCTTTAACTGAAGATATTCATGAATTGTATTTCTATTGTTTTTTTACCTCTTTTTCAGAGACAGCGGCGAGCCTAATGAAAATTATGGTGAGTCTTGATCGATACAGTCGAATGACTTCAATTTTTAGATGCTTATCAAGACAGTCTCAATGTGTGATTTTGTGGTCATGCCTAATTTTAAGTTGGTTTATAACAAGTCCTCTACTATTTTATCATGACTATTTGGAATTCGAATGGTACAAATTGACAATGTTTGAGCTTTCATTGACTAAAATTGGAAAAAGTTGTAAAATAGGATCACTAATTTTAATAATTTCAATAGTTGTTTCTATAAGTATATTTTCAATGCTTTTATACTTCAATGTTTTACTTAAAAAAGCAATGAATGAAAATTCAAAAAAGTTGCATAAAGCTCTGGAAATTGAAAAGAAAAAGACTAAAGACTTTGTCATAAATATGAAAAATGAAAGAGAAAAGTCAAGTGAAAGTGAGTTGAATTCACGAACAGAATTAGATAGAAAATTATATGATGATGAAATAAAAATTTTTAATAAAATCGAGCCTAATTCGGCTAAAACTCCAATGGAAATAGAAAAGTCAAGACAAAAATTGACAGATATGATTGTTAATTTAAATTATACTTTTGCAGCTGGACACAGTTTAAACATGATTTTGAGTATAAGTGAACAATTAAAAAATTTATTTGGTTTTAAAAATTTTAATGTAAAACCAGGCAAAATTACAGATGAGACGGACATAACGTCATCTATTTTGGCTATTTCTAATCTCATTTTGTATTGCTCAATGGGTGTGCAGTTTTTTATTTATTTTTTTTATAGCCTAAATTTTAGATTTTATGTAGAAAAATCTTTCAAGAAAACATTTAGGTGTTTATTTTGTTTGACATGCACGATTGATCAAAATCTACCTGATAAAACTGATATCTACAAGCAAATATAATTAAAAAATTTTTTGTGACTAAATAATTTTTGAATGAAATATTGATTTAATTTTTAAAATAAACTAAAATTGAAATTGTTTCTTCAATAAATTAAAAGATTTTGAAAATACTTGTCCAAATCAAAAAAATTCTTATAATCCGTTTGCCAACACTAATTATATCCATTATCATTTTAAAAACTTAATCAAATTAGAGTAATGTCTTATTAAAAAATGAATCCTTTAATTCATTTTATAAATCTATTCAGAATTTAGGTTTACTGTCGGCTTTTTCAGAAACATCAAAACACATTTTATAATCAACACAGCAGCGTTGTACGGCATCTACTATTTTCTGAGAAAGTCGCCAAATGTGCTACCAACAATGTAAGCTAGAATATTGACTGCGTATTTCAGTAATATTCTAGGCAGATATTCAATTTAAAATAAAAAAATATAATCTATTAATAGATAAATAATTTTCTCATCCCATCCAAAACATAGAAAAAATTTACAATCCTTTAATATTTAGAACTAATTTGAAAAATAGACAAAGGTAAAATTAAATAAATTTATTAATTTTTAATTAAAGAAAAAGTTTTAATTTTAAATTAAATGTGAAATCAAAAAAAAAATGAAAAATCTTATAGAGCAACGGAGCTTTTGTTCTCAATTATGAATTTGTCAATTATTAGCCATCTTAGTTCAAGATCTTGAACTTTTTTGTGTGTTAAAGGCTCTCGAATTCTAATTTTAACTTCTAGTTTTCCACCAAGTTGTCTTCGTCCTTCGAGCAACTAAAAAAAACCAATGTAAAAGCTTTTCATTTTCAATTAATTTGATAAAACTTACTTCGAACGCATCATGGATTGTCGCTGAATTTTCCAATTGTTGTAATTTGACTAAACTTGTTGCAAGTAACTTATCTCCTTTTAGAAAGCCCCTAGAGAAAATTCAAAATAAAAAAACTAAAAAATCTGTATTTATTTTTATTACGCCTTGTAATAAATTTCAAATTTAAGGTCTTTTCGATTCATTAGTCTACAAAATTTAGACTGTTTTCTTTGTATTTGAACTCTAAAATTTTGATTAAATTCTTGAACCAAAATGATTAAAAATTGAATGGAAAACAAAAATAAAAAACTTGTTTCTCACCAGGATTTAGAGTTCCGGAAATTTTTGAGGTCTTATCAGTTTGTAATGCTTCCTTTAGACAAATCAATAAATTTATAATTAAAAATTGCTTTTTTTTTTACAGGTGGATACGGAAATTCAAATTTAACATAAGTTGTCAAATGCTTTTCATCAAAATCTTTAGGTAATGGCAAATTAACAGCTCTGATAATCGTCAACTCCAAATCATTGTCCGTCAAATCCGAATTGCAATCAATTGTTTGATAAGAGCGTTTTTCATAATGATACAATGGTACATCTTGTCCTCTAGTGAATGCTGTTTTCAAAGCATCTAAATCTTTGATTGATTCTTTGGCTAATTTATTAAATCTAAAATTAATTTTTCCTATTTATTACAATTTAAGCTGAATTTATTAAAATAACTTGTTTGCATTGTTTACATCTCCCATTTGAGTAAAATGCTTGAAATTATTTGTGGCTATTTTAACTTGTTCCCTTAAATCATCCATGAGACGCTGATAGATTGAATTTCTGTCACCGGTTAATGGCTCATCATCAAGGACAACTGATTGGGTTTTTTCAACTTTTGTCTGAATCTGAGTAGCGTTTTGTTTAGATGGTGATACTTTACTTTGTAATTGCGGAGGAACTGGAAGCTTAGTTCACAAAATTATTAAATTATTAGACTAGAATAAGTATAAGAAAATTTTACATTTTTCATATCCAAAGGTAGACCGTTTTCAGCTGCTATAATCATAGAATCGAAACCTTTGGCATTTCTCAAATAGACAAGGGCTACATTTGTGTTTCCTTCTTTTTTAGCTTGTAGAGCAGCTTCTTTGAACAATCTTTGACGCTCTTCTAAAATTTTTAGCTCTTTACTAGCATAGGGACGTTTTTGAGGTGATTTTTTTTTCATTTCTGGCACAGGAGTGACCAAAGGATGTTGAACATTACTTGGATTAGCAGGTTCTCGATTCGAACTTTGTCTTATTGGCTTAATATCGTCAAAATCTGGTGGTCTAAAGGCAGCTAGTTTTTTTTCTAGCTCATCATCCATTAAATTTTCTTTAGGCAGAATTTTTTTTATATTTGGTAACAAAGAATTAAGTTGTTTGTTAAGATGATCGTCACCCAAATCCAAATTATCACATACTAAATCATCATCATCGTCATCATTTTCATCAATTTCTCTACTCAATTGCTCTAATAAATCATCTCCAGCTTCATCAGGAATATTGTCGTATTTTTCTTCATTTTTTGGTATTCTTGGAGCTGGTTTATCTGGAAGTACACTGGATCGATTAGGTTGAGATACGCTTAAAATCGGCCGACCATCTCTCTGGAGAGGAATCTGCGCAAAACCAGGAGGAACAACCAATTCTGAATAATTATATGCTTTCCCGTCCTTTGTTGCTTTAATTGCATCTTCAAATTGCTTAATATTATCAGATTAATTACAAGGGAATAAATATGAAATAAATTTAAACAACTTTTAGCTGCCTTTGGTATCGTCTTTTCTTGCTTGAATCATTTTTAGCATTTGCTTCTTCCAATTTTTGGGAAAATTCATTCTTAATTTGCACTAATGAATCTAGTGTTGTTCTGGGTATATCATGAGAAATCGGAACTTCTGGTATGTCAAAAGTTGGAACTAGAGTTGCATATAATTAGATTTTAAAATGAAAAATTTAAAAGATTACGATTCCCTAGGTCTATGTCATCCATTCTGGTTATATATAATACAATCTTTTAAAATGTTTCTAATTACTCATTTAGATGGTTAAAAAAAATTAGATTCAGAATAAAATATCTTAAATTATGAAAATAAATTCCATAATAGAAATAAAATTATGCAATTTATTTGAAATTCTGATAAAAAACGAAAATATTTTTAAAATTAGTGTTGGATACAGTCGGTGGCGGCCATAGGATCGCCAAAAAATGGCGTTGGCCCTTTTGATGGCCGTGTACATAAAAAAATTTAAAAAATTTTCAAATATAAAAATTCGATAGATAAAATAATTGAGTCTAGGAAAAAAAGTTAAATTAGGAAAAAAAATTTTTTACCCTTGCAGTCATCGAAACGGCCAACACCAAGTTATGGTGGTTTTAAAACCGGTTTACACTTTTTAAGATATAGAGTTAAATTTGATTTTTCAATAAAAAAAATTAAATTTAATTGTTATTATAATTTATTTTTAAAAAAAAATATTATAGTTAAGAATTGGAATTTTGAAGTTGATGATCAATTCAAAGAATTTATCTTTAGATATTAAGATTAATCTTTGATTTAATTAGGATTTCTTTACATGCTTTATGATTTTGAAAAATAAAATAATCTTAAAAGCAATATTTTCTTTACTCATTAAACAGAACATTTTAAAATTTAAATGTTTGAAAAGTTTGTTTTTAATTTTTTTTTTAAATTAATTGTTTGAAATTTAATATTTGAATTTGGTTTTAACTTTTGAAATAATTAAACTGAAATGATATTTTGAATTGAATTTAGGCTTCTTGCTAATTAATAATTTTAGTATGATTTCTGGTGCAAGTTTTGGGGCCCTTCTTTGGATCCTCTCAATTGTTTTAATAACCGTTTTATTATACTTCGAGTTTGAAACTAAAACATGCATATTCGAGTTGAAGTTTTTCTAAAGCAAACTTATAAGGTCTTCACTGTGTCGCAAGTTCAGCATATGCAGACACGTCTAATCTTGTGACGTCTGAGTTTTCATAGTGTTAGTTATTGGTGATATCCTGGTTTTTGTGTTAAATTTTGATTTTATAACATGCAAATTTTTAAATATTAGCAAATTAAAAAAAATTTTTTAATCTTGTGCTTGATTAGATACTTTGTCGAGATCCTCTCGCAAATGCTTTCTATCTGACATATTTCTAATTACCATGGTGATCTTACAATCGTCCTTTACGTCTATCTAGTAGGAATTTTTTCTCCAATCAACAAAAAAGTACATTTAAAAAAAATTGTATTGTATATTTCAACTTTATAAAAAAAAATTGATATCTCTTTTAGATTTTCCATTTCTAAGTCAATTTTGTTTTTTGATTATTAACTTAGGACTAATTATGTGTACTAGATCAGTTTAAATATTAAATATTTTTAAAAAATTCTGTTAGATTACGAAAGAATTTAAAAAATGTGAAAAAAAGGTTTTGGGGTTGGGTAAAAAAATTTATCATTTAAATATTTTTTATTATCTTTTATATAGTGAGTTACTTTATAAATTCTCTTCAAAAATTAATCAAATAAAAATCTTAATTAATTAAATCAAATACAAAGCAATCAATTAAGTACTTTTAATTGTAAATAATTCACTATAAAAGGCTACTTAATTTATTTGAGAAGCATAACTTCAACATAGCAAAGATTTTTTCTTCAGCACAACCATTGTTTATCTTAAAAGTATTGATATTTTATATGAATATTTGTGAATTAGAAGAATAAGATGTTATAAATGATGGAAATTATTCATAAATCATAATATAAAAAAACAAAAATAACTTTTTACTTTTATCTTTAAAAAATTGTGCCGAAATGAAAATACTAAGCAAAATTTTTTTTTTATTTTTTTTTAATTTTAAGGATTTTCCTAAAAATGATTTGGTAGCAAAATTTTTATTTAAAAAATAAACAATAATAAAAGCAAAAGAATAAAACTTTAAAAACTAAAAAACTAAAACGAAATAAAAAAATAACATTTACTTCCTCAAACTTCATATATATATCTAAAATGATCTATCAATTCGTCAAAAAATTTTGGATCTTCTAGCAATCGATCAATCTCTGCATTATCTTTTAACAATTCATTTAGTTTAGAACTTTTTATTTGATTGAATTGACTAAATTCTTCTAATGAAAGCTCATCGCCAACATCAATATAATTAGTAGAAACAGGATTTGTGCTTGAAAGAAAAATGCTAGACGTTATTTCAATTGGAGTTGAAAATAAAGAAGGTAGAGTAACGGTTGTTGAAACAATTGTGGTTGCTATAGTTGTAGTACTAATTGGAGTGCTAGTTGTAGTTGTAGTTGTAGTTGTAGTGGTTGTAGTGGTAGTTGTAGTGGTAGTTGAAGTGGTAGTTGTAGTGGTTGTAGTTGGAGTTGTGGTAGTTTTTTTTGTCGAAGATTTTGGTGAGGTATTTGTAGTTGTAGAATCAGTAACAGGCGATTTTGTTTTAAATTTACGCTTTCTTGTTGTCGGATTTTCATTTAGATCAGCTTTTGAGTTTTCAACTGTCTCTTCTGGTTTTAGAGTAACCTCTACCAAAAAAGCTTCATATTCTTCAGGCTCAGCAGAGGTTGTGGTTTTAAATTTTTTGATTTTTCGAGTCGGCTTTGACTGTGGAGGCTCTGAATTTGTGCTTATAGTATCTTCTTCTGTACTATCAGTATCAGTAGATTTTTCAAATTTAAATTCTTTAGCTTTCAAAAAGCGTTGTCCATTAAGGGCGAGATCTGAAAAGCTCTGTTTTAAATTATCTTTTTCTTTTTCTCTTAAACTGAATAGCTGATGATTTGGATTGCGTTTACGAGATTGAAATTTTTCCAACTGACTTCGTTGATTAAGTAACAATTGACTTTGGGGATTTCCTTGATTAAACGAATCAAAATATCCTTGATTGTCAAAAAATGGATAAGAGTTCCTAGATAGAATATTACCATATGATTGATCAATATTGCCCATAAATGGATTAATTGGATTTTGTAGCTGTGACATAAATGATATTGGTTCATGGTAATTATAACCATTAAATTGACTCTGAAATCCTCGATTTTGATCGTTGCTTTCTATTTTTTCAGCTCTGGGATTATTTTGGATTGAAATTTTGTCATAGCCTAGTGGTTGTTGAGCATAAAATTGTGGCTGTTGAGCAGAATTTTGATAATAAGCAGAGTTTTGAGTTGTAGGATTTATTAGCGAGTTTCTGGTAGTGGAAGTAAAAGCAAACGGACTCAAATACGGCTTGGTTGATGTATTTGGCAAGTAAGGAGGAAAAGGAGTTGGCAAAGTCGTTGCCTGAAAGCTTTGATGCTTCAGGATATGAGTATTTGGTTTATTTCTAAAATTAAGACTTGTTATTGATTCAGGATGATATTCTCTATTATGGAGTTTTTTTTCGTAATCTATTAAATTCTGCGAAGATGAAAGTAGCTTTTGTGGTAAATCGCCCAATAAACCGATTGTCTCTGGATGCAGACCCAATATTGATTCTAAAAAAAAAACAATTAGAATTTTACTAAATCTAAAATCTAGAAAATCACTCTGAGCAAGATTGTAATTCAATGCTTTAACCAATGGATTTTTAACTTCTGCCAATTGTTGATTAGCTTTTTGAAGCCGTTGATGCACCAGTTGTCGCAAAGAACTCATTTCTCTAGCTATAAAATTTTGTTTTTAAATCTCTGAGGAAAATTTCTTGAAATATTTACCCAAAACCAAGCATCTTAGGCAAAGAATTGATACTATTAATTTTAAGAAAAAAGAAAAATTTTTCATTTTTGTTTTTCAGTCAATATCAAAAAGTTTGAATTTTTCAAATTTAAATAAAGTAATAAAAAATTTTTAATTAGCAAAAAAAAGTTTCTCATTGTTCATTATCAAACATGAAAGTGGATTTGAGTTAGATTGACTATCGTAAATTTATTTTTTTTAAATTTCAAATATTCAAAAATTAAATAAAATTTAATATTTTTTGGAAATTTCATATTTAGCCCAGATTTTTTTTTTTTACTTTTTTTCTAAACAAAAAATTTGCGCTTACGTACTGTAATTTCTAATTTTTTTTAGAAAAAATAAAAAATTCAAGACCACTAAAAAAAATTTTTTCTTTAAAATTTTTAGAATTGACTATTTCGTTGTAGAATTGACGTAAATTTTTGGTTAAGAAATAAAATTAAAAAAAACTCTGGGCTAAATATGAAATTTACAAAAAACATTAAATTTTATATAATTTTGAATATTTGAAATTTAAAAAAAAAAAGTTTTACGCATTATTTTAATTTTTCTTGTATTTAAATCAAAGAAAAATTTTAAATAATTTTAAATGATAACTTTAAATATGATTTTTAAAGTAAAAAAATTTATTAAAATCTTTCATTATTTAATTATTTTTTTTCTTTCTATTTACTTTCTAAATTTTCTAAAATCTTTTTCAATAAATATTGAGCCTAAACTCATTTCATCATGTGGTTGTCGTGGATATCTTTCACCAACAAATCAGATGAGCAAAAATATATTTACAATCAATAATAAATGGTTTGAATTAAATCAAACGCCAGTTCTTACATGTGATTTGAAAAAATCTCTTCAACGTGGTCCAAATCAAAAAATAATATCTTATTCTCTTTATGGACAGAATCCTCGTTATTATAAACTTTTAAAAGAAATCATTTATCAAGTTAAAACGTTTTATCCTGACTTTACAATGAGAGTTTATTATGATGATTCAATCAATAAATCAATTATTTATCCAATTGAGTGTTCTAATCCTCACGTTGATTTTTGTAATATTCATAAAGTACCGATAAGTTTGAATGATTCGCAAAACATGGTGGACTTAAGCTATATTAACGCAAAAATGTGGCGATTTCTACCGATTGGAGATAGTTTTGTTGACACATTTGTAAGTAGGGATTTAGATTCTCAAATACTTGAAAGAGAATTAAACTCTGTAAACGAATGGATTGGTTCTGGAAATGTTGGTCATATCATGAGGGGTATAAAACAAAATTATTTTATCCTGAATTTTTTTTGAATTTTATAACTTTTTTTAAGATAATCCTGTGCATGGTACATTTATACTTGGTGGGATGTGGGGCTTTCAAGTAAAAAAAGCCAGAAATTTAGGCAAATCGATTTTCGAAAATTTAATAGATAAAAATATGAGTTCAAAATTTAATAAAGATAACAAAAATCCGGATGGCTTGGACCAAACTTTTTTGTCCAAGCATGTGTATTACTTGATTAGTAACAATTCAACAATTCATGATAGCTATTTGTGTTCGAGATATAAAAATTCAAAGCCATGGCCAACAAAACGAAAAGGAAATTGTTTTGTTGGTAGAATTGGAAGATGCAATGAAACTGGTGTCTTTAAAATTTGTCCAATTGAATGTCGACCGAAAAATCATTTAGATTGGGAGACATGTTGATTAGAACTTTTTAAAAACTTGTTTTAAAATATTTATTTTAATTAAATAAATTAAAGTTTTTTCAAAGTGCTGAATTAGTGTTTCCCTCAGGCATTAGGGAATACAAAAACTTGAATTTTATTTTTAAGTTTAAGTTTTCTTATAGAAAAATATAAATCAAATTGAAATTTAACAAAAAAAAGTAATTCAGTAAGTTTTGAAAAAGAACGTTCTTTGATAAAAATTACATTAAAACATAAAACATTATATTTTAAAACAGGAAGTAAGTAATGGTGTCTCTCTTTAGGTATTTAATTCATTTAGTTAACAATGGAATAAACCAAAATGAATTTCTATTAATGTGAACAAAAAACAAAATTAATTATTATGAATAAAATGATGAAGATAGCGCTTTTTTAGCGTATTTTTTATTAAAAACATCATTAGATTTTAAAAAAATTTAAGACGGCTCTATTTCAGTTCATAAGATTGAGCATAAAATCTAGTCAGATTTGGTCGGAACAAATTAAGTTATTTCCAGAATTAATCAAAGAAAATATAATCAATTTGCTTCCCAATAAAAGTTATAATTTTTTAATAATTAGTTAGAAAATTAGGTTCAAAAGTAAAGAAATTTAAGTTATCCATTAGCTTTTGTTTAAATGGTTTACGAAGCATTTTTTACTTAAATGGATTTCAATGAAACCTAAAGAATTTAATATCTGGATTTTATAATTAGACCAAATTTTGTTATTAAAAACCAAGTAATTGAAGAAGTTACATATATAACCTTTGAAAGGTTATATTTGCAATCTTTAAACATTTTGAAAATTTTATACTATCCCAAATCATTAAATGTTGTAATTTTAACTCAAATAACACAAATTAATAAAGAAAATTTTTCCCAAGAATTGTAAATAAATTTCTCAATTTTTTAAAAAAAAAAATTATTAAGACTGATAAAATCTGACGCAAGTTATCATACTTAAAATTGATTGATAAGACTAAAAGCAATGTATATTCAATAAAAAAAATTCTGTTAAATGAAACCAATTTTTTTTTAACAAAGAAAAATTATTGATAAAAGAAATTCACAGCTTTTTTTTAAAAAAAAAAGAATGAAACAACTAACATATTCTTTTTCAAAATTAGGATTTTTTTAATATTTTAGCTTTTAAAGTGGTATAAATTTCCGAATAGGAAAAATAATCAATAACATCTTAATATAAATTAAAGTGTTTAATAAAAAGAAAAAATAATTCATTATTTTTTTTGAAAATAATTAATTTTTTTATTAAGCTCAATTTCATTTTTGAAATTTTGTCGAACATTTTAAAATCAAAATAGAAAATTATTTCATTTTCTAATTATCAATATCTAAAATAATTATTTAGTTCCTAATTTAACTTTTTACCTTAGATTTTATTGATCCATCGATGAGCCCGCGGTTGCTAGGGCTGGGATGCTGGCCTGATGCTGCAAGTTAGCCACCAAGGAGGCTTACGGATACTCTAAATTAAATTTAACATCAGGAAGAAAATATCAGAAAAAGAAAAGAGAAGTGCAAAAAAGAAAAAAGAAAGAAAAAAAATAAAAAAAATTTTACTTGAAATAAATGAAATGATAATATGTAAAATACAAATTTCATGTTTTGACGCGGCGTTAAAATTCAAAAAACCTGCAAAATAATGTTGGGTCAAAAACCGAAAATGCGGTCTTGAACTCGCATTAAAAACTGAAAATTATTAATTAAATTAGAGGCAATTAAAAAATATTTTTAATTATTTTATTTTATTTTTTAGTTTTTTAGTAAACAAATTTACTTAATAATTTTCAGTTTTTAGTGCGGGGTCAAGCCCGCATTTTCGGTTTTTGACCCAACATTAATTTCAAGTTTTTTGAATTTTAACGTCGCGTCAAAACATGAAATTTGTATTTTAATGCACGCAACCCAAGGAGGCCGATTTTAACATGGGAAGGATGGTCGCTTATGCGCGCACTAAAACCTAGGAAACAAAAGTTATCTCATGCATGATATCGCAAGGGTTTACGGTATTATTATTATTATTATTATTTACATTTAAAATTCATAAATTATTATTCTAAAAATTTTACTAATTACTATGTTTTTATTAATATTTATATAGTATTAAATATTATTTAATATGTAATATTATGTTCATACATTAGAGAACATAAGTGACCTTTTAGATATTATCAAAAAATATTATATTATAACTTTTAAAAGTTAATTTAATTTGATGATGATTTATAACACAATTTTTTCTAAAAAATTCTAATAACATTTTTTTTTAAACTGAAACATTTTCTTAAAAAAAATTGGATTTTTTTTTTGCAAAGTTGCCATTTCATGTTAATTTGATTTTTCTTAAAATATCATATGAATGCTTTTTAGATGAGCTAATTTAAACAGATTTTAAAAAATTCTATTTTTATTATAGTATAGTTAAAAACAGTGTTTTTTCTTTTATAAAATTGAACTTTCTTTTTAAAATAAAAATCAAATTTTATTATACTTAATCAAGTCATCATACCTTGTTATAATTTTGTTTTAACGCCAGCTTATCCTATTTTTAGATTATATTCTTTTCTTTTTTGTTTTATTCTGGTCATTTAGCATTTATTTAAATATATTTTTCCTTAGAATTTTTAATTTATAATTAAAATAAAATCAATGACGAAATAAAAAAATTTAAATAGATGAATTTAAATATTTTTTATGCTAAATATCTTAATTAAACTTATACTTTATCTCTTAAAAAAAGAATTGAAATATTTGATGAAAAAAATTTAGATGAGTCAAGTGTCCAAAAAGACAGAGGAAATTTTCCAGCAAATTGGTGAATTTGGGCCGTATCAATTATTTATTTTTATTCTAGTGGGTATCCTTGCATTCGAACCAGCTTTAGTAGCGTATAGCTTTTCATTTTATGGTGCGACACCTAATCACAGGTTTTTTTAGGCTTTTTAAAAAATAAAATTTAAACATTTTTTCTTAATTGAAGATGTAAAATTCCCGGTTACGAAAACGATACTTATGAAATACAAAGTGAATATCACCGACAGATTATTGAAAAATACATACCAAAATCAAAATCAGGCTCGTTTAAAACAGAATACGACAATTGCAACATTAATGAATTTCATCAAAATAGTTCCAACTCTTCTTTGGTTAAATGTGATCAATGGGTCTATTCTAAAAAATATTTTAAAAATACACTTACTAGCGATGTAGAATTTTCAATTTAAAAAAAAAAAAAATTAATTTTTTTTGTAAGTGGAATTTAGTCTGTAAAAATGCTCCCAAGAGAAGTCTTTTTTCAACATTATATTTCTCTGGTAGTTACGGAGTTCTGCTGAGCGGCATCCTGTCCGACAAGTAAGTCCTGTCAAAAACTAAACAAATTCTAAATATTCTTTCAATAGACTTGGTCGAAAAAAAACCGCTTATCTATTTGTCATATCTAATGCAATTTTAAACATTGGCTTATTTTTAGTTATGACCATTGATTTTTATAATCAAAATTTGAGAGAAATTCTATTCGGAATATTAAGATTGTTGATTGGTATAGCAGCTAATGTATATGCCACTGCAGTTGTAATCGGTAAACAAATTTAAATTATTTTTTATCAATAACTAATTAGATTATTTCACATTGATAAGCAATAGAAATAGTTGGTCCAAAGAAACGCGTAGCTGCAGCAAATACTATCTATTATCTTTATATAATAGGTGAATTTGTTGTTCTTCTATTAGTATATCTAATACCAGATTACAAAACTATGTACGGCTACATCGCTGCAATTTTGACTTTTATTGCTTTATATTTTTGGTAAAAGCAAAAAAAAATTTTAAGCTTTTAATTTTTACATTAAATCATAGGGTAGTTCCAGAATCACCACGATGGCTAATGACAAAAAAAAGAAACCAAGAAGCATATAGAATTTTTAGAAAAATAGCTAAATCAAACAAGAAAAATTTCAATTTTTTAGATGATTCAGATCAATTTTCACCAATTCAAGATTCTGATGAGCCTACAGAAGAAAAACATGTAAAATTCAAGGCTTATTTCTTAAGATTTAGTTTAAATTGATTTATTGGAAGTACACAATCATGCAAACTTTAAAAATAATATTTAAATCAAAAAAAGTGTTTGTTCGTTCAACAGTAATTTTGTGCAATTGGCTGGCAAATACATTTGTCTATTATGGAATTAGCTACAATACAAGCGATCTAGCAGGGGATCCGTATTTGAATTTTGGCATTTCGGCATTTGTGGAATTGGTAGCAATTCTAGCTTCACATTATGTCCTCGAAAGGTATGGTCGAAAAATTCCTTATTCAATTATGATGGCCACAATTGGAGTCTGCTTTATTTCAGTATTGTTTATTCCTAAAAATATGGGACTTTTAGTAACAGGTCTCACTTTGGTGAGCAAGTTTGCCGTATCGTTTTCGTACAATACAATCTATATAATTACAGCTGAATGCCATCCGACTGTTATTCGAAATTCATCACTTGCAATTTGTCAAACATTTTCTAGGATTGGAACAGTTATTTCACCAAATATACAGCTTTTGGTAAATTGAAGCTAAGTTAAAATATTTTTTTTTTATGTTTTCAAAGGGAGAGATGTTTTGGTACCCTTTGCCATTTGTAATTTATGGATCAATTTCGTCATTTGCAGTCACTCTGTTCATTATTTTTATGCCTGAAACACGACATCAAAAGCTACCAGATACAATTAACGAATTTGTTAAAGATGATTAATTGTTTTAATCATTGTAATAATTATATTATATTTTAAATCTATTATTTTAAAAAACTGTTAGCTTCGAATAATTATAGTAGTCATTGGTAAATTTGAGATTTTTTAATTATAAAGAATCAACTTAATTTCAATATTAGCTATTTTTTGAAAATTTCTTTTCTGATTCCAGAATATTTTTTGCACCAGAAAAAATTATTAAATAAAAAAATGATTTAGTTAATATAAAAATTACGATCTTGAATGAATAATCTCTATAAATTTGATTTTATTACTAAATGATTGCGCTAAGAACATAAATTGAAAAAAAAATTCATCAGTTGAATAAAAATTTTCGCAATAATGGCTTTTAAGAAGACTAAAAATAATAGTTAATTCCTTTATTTAACTTTATCAAAGAAAACGTATTTTGATTTTGAAATCTGCTCATGTGGAACTTCATTAAGAATCATCATAATTTTCATCAATCAACTGTAATCAAAATTGTGGACGGGTCTAGGTTAACCTCGTCAATCTGTAGACATGCCAAATTCTTGATCTACTTCGGAAAATTATTTAAAATAGCAAAAGATAGGCAAAGTAAAATTTTTGATCAAATGTCATTTTTCAAAAATGATCAAAACATTTTAAATGCGCAATTAAATTTCATCGCAGATTTTTGAATTTTTGTAACATTTCAAAGCTTTATTTTAAGACTTTTGAAAAAGGATTGTAATTTCAAAAAATGTATTGAAATTTAATTGCGCATTTAAAATGTTTTGATCATTTTTGAAAAATGAAATTTGATCAAAAATTTTACTTTGCCAAAAGAGATTGAATTTATTTATATTAACTCAAAAAATTTAGTTCTAGTTGATGGGAAAATAAATAATTTAAAAAATATTAGTAAAAGAAAATTTGTTGAAATTCTTTAATTTTTTCACTCTTAGGATTGAACTAGTATCATACAAATTTACAAAGTGAATTAGTTCACGCAAAGATTTAATGACTTTAAAAAATTTTTAATCTAGTAGTCCTCCAATTAACTCCATCAGTTGTATAAATTTTTATTTTAAATATTATTTTAATAAAATATATATATATATATTTAGAATGAATTTTAAATTTTTGTTCAAATTAATTCTTGAAAGTTGATTAATAAAGTGCTTAAAGATTTAATTTAAATAATTCTAAAACCAAAGCTTGTTTATTTGGCATGGTGAATTTTGTAACACAAAATAAAAACAAAAAATTAAAATTAAAATAATTTTCTTCTAGGTGTCTAAAAATCATTCTGCAAAATTTATTAACTGATACATGATATATGTATTTTTTACTGATAAAAACTATGTAAGCCAAAAAACTAAAATTTTATTATATTTTATTCGATAAAAATATAAAAATTGGTTTTTACCAAGTTGATAGAATTTTGTCTATTTTGAAACTACTTGAATAACGTCCTCATGATGGACTTGATGAGTTAAGCCAACTCTCTGAGGATTAAATTTAACACTTGTTCCCTTAATAAAATATTATTAATTTAAAACAAATAATCTTCTGAATAATCTAATTTGATTTTAATATTTAAAATTAGAAATCAGAAAATTTCAAGAATGAATTCACCGATTAACTAATTTTTTTAATACTCACCCAGACAAGGCCATATTTAAAAGAGTCGACCATCGAACGATGAATAGAATGACACTTTTTATTAAAAAAAAAAATAAATGATATTTTAAAAAGTTTTTTAAGAAACTTACCACTGCTTCAATTGTAGCTCCGTTTCTTAAAATAATTCCTTCAACTAGATCCGGTTTTTCTTCAAAGCAAAAAAAAATTATTTTGAAATTTAAATTTCGGTTCATAAAATTACGGCCTCGTTTTTTTGTAAAAACTTTTATTAAATTTAAATGTTCCCAAATTTTTTCAATCAAATAATCAATATTTAGTCTCATGTTACAGCTTTTTTTTTTTTTTAAATTAATAAATTTTCTTTCTAAATTTTTATTTATTCTACCTAATTACGACTGTATTTGGCATGCGAGCCAGTCGATCCACTTCCTCGATAGAAATCTGATCAATCTTGTTGTATGCCTAACAAGAAATTTGTATTTTTTTTCAAAATTGATTTAGAAAAATAAAATTACATATAAACATGGCATATAAATCCTATTTCCTACAACTACATCGATAAATTCATCAGCTGTGCAATCTTCGCGAAATAAAACCTCGCCATTGTAGATTTCTATAAGAAACTTGATAAAATTTCAAATTTGAAACTATGATAAAGTTTTTATTTTACTGTATTCCGATAAAATTGACTGAGCCAATTTTTCGTCCATTTTTGTAAGTGGAACCATTGAGTTTATTGTTAGACCACCTGTTTTACGTTGTTTGAAGTAAATCTTGGGTTTTTTTCTATTCAAACGAATTCCGACAGCCTCCAATTCTTGCTCTAAGAGTTTTTTTTGGATTTCGCCTTTGGTAGCATCCAACATCATCAAAACCATGTCTGCTGTTCTAGCCACAGCAATTACTTGTCGACCACGACCTTTTCCTTGAGCGGCACCTTCAATAATACCAGGCAAATCAAGAAGCTGTATTTCAGCTCCTTCATATTTAATAACTCCAGGCACACAGGTTAAAGTGGTAAATTCATATGCTTTAGAATTAAATAGAGTTTCGTTAATTAAATAAGTTGAAGTTAAAATTATTTACCAGCTACTGCGCTCTCTGTATTTGTTACTGTGCTTAAGAATGTAGATTTACCAACAGAAGGAAAACCAATTAAAGCTACACGTGCATCTCCTGATTTCATGACATCGAATCCTTCACCTTTACCACCAGATTTACCTGTTGGTTCCAAAAGCTGTGCTCTGTATCTGGCTAACTTAGCTTTCAGCAAACCCAAATGATGTTCAGTAGCTTTTATATTTGATTAAAATTTTATGGCTCTTTAAAAATAAATTTTTTACCTTTATTTTTTTGGGTTCGATTGATTTCATGTTCTATTTCTGATATTCGTTCCAAAATACCCATCTCAAGGAATTAAATTTAGTTTTAAGTTTAAAAAAATAAATTAAAAGTAAGAGATTTTTAATTTAGCTAGAGTATAGGAATTAAGAAAATTTTAAACTTTTGAACAGAAATTTATGCACTCTTAAAAAAATTGCAAAGAAGATTTAAATTATTTTAAATGAAATAAACTTAAATTTTTTGTTTAAAAAAAATCGCAATTAATTTCGACTTGTGCTATAGCGATAAGTATTCTTTTGAATATAATAAGAAACAAATGGCAGTAACACATCTTAAAATTGTCAGTATTTTAGAAAATTGTCATTTTATTATTCAAATTATGTGCTTATTAAAATAAAAAATGAGAAGTTTAAATTTATTATTTTGATTCAAAACGTTTTGCGTTTTTTTTAAGGTTGGATATTTTTGATTATAGCATCTTAGTAACTCTAAAGTCATTTGTGTTTAAATAAACATAAATAAATACTCTACAAAATGATATGTCTAACTCATGTTTAATTATTCTTAAAAAATTTATTAAAAATGGTTGAAAGTAAATATTGAAATTTTGGTATTGCTACGTTATTTTTGGAAAAAAGCCTACAACCAAATGCAGTAACTCTTGGATTATGTCTCGGGGGAGATGAAAATTGAGTCCTTAGATAATGAAAGTTACAAAATTGGTTTTTAAAATTTAATAATGGTAATACGAGCCTTCAGAGGAAGAAAGGGCAAGGTACCGCGGTCGAGAGCAGCTTCTAGCTTAACACTAGAAAAGAATTTATTTAATTCATGTTTATTTAATTCAAAAATATTTAAAAAAAAATAAAATCTACATTATTGAAAATAGATATATTTATTTGAAAAATCTATTAAAAAGATACGAGGTTTAAAAATTTTTCAAACAAGTCAAAATGACTCGTTTGCTGTTTCTACTTAAATTGTACCTTTAATTTCACATTGCTTAAGTTATTAGACCAAGAAATGGTTAATTACAAATAAAAATAAAGCAAAGCGAAGCGAAGCTTCAGTTGAAAGAAATTCAGAATGCAAACGGACCAGATTTAGTGAGATTATATTTATCACAAAGTAAAAATACAGATTTGAATAGTTTTTAAGCAACATTTTTCGTTTAAAATAGATATAAATTTTAAATTTAAATAAATTTCAATAGCAGGATTTTTTAAAATTATGATCTGGTTAATAAATTAGAATTTTTTTCCAAATTAAATCAATATATTTAGCAATTTAGAAATTTGAGCTTTTTTGAATAAAAATGTTCATTTATTTTTTATTTGTTCTTAAGATTACTAAAAATTTTTAAAAAGAATATTGCAATTTAATTTCTCATAGTTCAATGCATGTTTAAATTTCAATTCTGAATAGATGAATTATAATTTGAAATAGAATCCTTATCAAATAAATGGTTCTTAGAAGAATATAATTGTTGCAACACGACCAACTATAAATTTTAGATGACTCGAATTGAAATTTCAACAATGAATCAAATTTTCAAAATTTCAATTTTATCAGCCCTTTTTATAATAGCGATTTCAGGTTTATATTTAGAAAATTTATTTTAATTTTTAAAAACTCTACTATCTAATTCTTTAGGCCAAAAGCCTGGTATTTGTCCAACATCGTCTGGTTTTGGAATATGTGTCGAGTCTTGCTCTCACGATTTTAGCTGTCCTGGAAACTATAAATGTGTAATTAAATTTAATAAGCTTTTTTTTTTCTTATTAAAATTTTTTAAAAACCAGTGCTCAAATGGTTGTGGTCATACTTGCCAAGCACCAGTTTCATTAAGTAAAATCTTGAAACCAATTCCCAAAGAAAAAGCGTGCCCAGAATATGAATCAAATTTGGTTGGCCTATGTGTGATTACCGAAAAAAGCTGCTGGGATGATTCAATGTGTAACTTGAATCAAAAATGCTGCAAAAAAGGGTGTGGAAGAGAATGTGTTGGTAAGTAGATAATAATTCATAAAAAAAAAAAAATAAATTTTTATTTTTTATTTTTAGATGTATAAGTTTTGAAGCTTACAAATTTTTGTTTTCTTTTTTTATTAATAAATTTAAATTAAAATTTTTTTAATATTAATTGAATAAAATTTTTTGGTTTAAAAATTTTTAATTCATAGGATTGATGAAATCGAATTTGCTTTTTGTTAATATAATATACTTAATTATTTGAATTTAGTTTTATTTTTTCTAGCAGTGGCTCAAAAAGATTTTGTTCCTTATCTTAGACTTTTAATTTAAATTTTAAGATCTTAAAATGGCTTCTTTTTTGGAAGATGATTTATTTTCTGGTAAATACGAATCACGTTTGATATTTGCATGTGAACTTAGAATTACAAAATTTAATTAATTTTTTCATCATTTAAAATCATATCATTATTTCTAAATTCTATCTAAATGTAAAGACAAAACATTGTTAATGATCAGTGATTTTTAAAATGAAAATTGATGCAAATAAAAGACAAGAAATCCTTTCTAGCCAAATTTTATTAATGGAAATTTTTAAAAAATGCATTTTTGTCTAGAAAAAAATTAGAAAGAATTTTTAAAACATGGAAAAGAGCATATTTGATATAAAAAAAAAAAACTTAATTAGTAATTTTTTAAATGAGTCTTAAAATATAAGACGGTGTCAGTCTAGTTTGATTTAGAATTACACTTTACAAATGATTAATCATTAGAAAATAAACAACATTTATTCCATTTATTATGTTTAATTAAAGTTATTCATTGATCAAAATAGTTTTTTGAAAAAAATTACAAAGCATGAATTTAAATATTAAATCAATTTTTTTTGTTGTCCTATTATTGACCACATGTGATTTAACATTAGGTAAATTTTGGAATAAGTTTATTTTTATATCTAAAAAATTCAGTCAAAAGTGACAATTATGAAAGAATTCTATGTGGTCGAATAATGAAAGGAAAACCATGTAAACGTGATTCAGAATGTACAAGGAACGCAAAATGCGTAGTTATTTGTATTAAAAAATATCATTTTTATATTTTTTTAAATCGTTTAAGGTAAATGTTCGATGTGGCAATGTTTGTTTATCGAGCAAAAAAATACTAGGAAAACATTATTATGGTTAAAAGTAACGGATAATCAAATTTTTATCTATTTTAACCTGGAATAAATTATTTATTTTAAATAATATAAATATTAAAAAAATTTTAGTCTTGAAATAAAAATTAAAAATGAATAAAATTATTTTAGTTACATTTTTCTTAGCTGTGTTGGTAATGAATTCAAATGCTAAATATGTTGGTAAGAGATTTTTTATTTTTCAACAAAATTGGCACGATCAAAAACCAGGATTTAATTTAAAAAATTTTTAACTAATTTTGTTAGGAAAACCAGGATCTTGTCCCCTTGATCTGACAGTTAAAGATCTTTCCGGATGCACTTTCTTTTGTATTACTGATGATCATTGTCCAGGAAAACTAAAATGTGTAAGATATTTTCTAAATTTATATTTAAAGTTTATTTTTATTCTTAATTATTTAACATTTAATAGTGTGCAAATGACTGCGGAAAGCAGTGTGCTTTACCAATTTGAAAATTAAACACAAAACATAGCAATTTTTCTCCAAAATTAAATCTAACTTCTTTATTTTAATCTCGTTTGAATAAATTAAAAAAACATTTTAATTTTTTTAGTTATCTTTTTAATTAGCATTTTTTAATTAATTTTAAAAATAAAAAACAGAATAAATGCAGATTTTTGTCATTTATTTGAATAAATAAGTCTATCGTTTTAGAATTACCAAATAATATTTCAAATTAATTTTATTTTTAGAATTTTGGAAATGATTTTTCTTTCAATAAAAATCAAAATTTTCATTTAATCATTGATGACAAAATAACATAAGTTACTCTTGAAAGTATGATTAATCGCAATCTGATACATCAGACTACAAAAATTAATTTTTTGTAAATTTTGCAAATGTTGAAGAAATACTTAAGAAAGAAAAAAATCAATTTTCAAAAATAATTTAGAAAAAAAGAGAAAACCATGAACAAAAATTATTTTATACTTATTTTAGCTCTACTCTGCGGTTCTGCACGTAAATTGATTAACTTTAAAAAAATTTTCTCTTAATTAAAAATAAAAATCATTAAGAGTTAGAAACGAATAAAAATGGTTTGTGTCCAACTTATTCTAATGATCTAATCACTACATGTGAAGTTAGATGCTCTAATGATTTTGATTGTCCAAATTCTCAAAAATGCGTAATTCGAATATTTAAAGTAAGCAACTTATTTTGATTTTTTCTAATTAAGTGCAATGTTGGTTGTGCAATTAGATGCGTTGATCCTGTTGTTTCTTCAAATTCAACTGAGCAAAAACCTGGGCTGTGTCCAAAATTTAAATCGAAATTTTTCATAAATTCTAATTTTCAAAATTGTTCTTCAGACCAAGATTGTAAAGGAAAACAAAAATGCGTAAGTAAATTGTAAGCAACGATAATTTTAATTTTGAATTTTTTCTAAGTGTTCAAATAACTGTGGAGGCTTTTTCTGTTTGGATCCTTATCAGAAATGTCCTTTTTTCAAAATTGTAAATTAAAATTTCAATTTTATCTAAAATTACATGATTATATTTAAGTGGAGAAACGGAAAATGCATGTCTGTAATGGAATACATATTCGGCTAAAATCAGCTTTTTCTTTAGTGCATTTATTCTCTGATTTTGTAACTTAAATTTTATTCTTTATATTTAATTTGAATCTAAATAAAAATATATCAAAAAAATATTCTTTTTATTTTATTGATTTAATAGGTTTTAAGAGTAAAAACAAAAAAATAAGAAAAAACAAAAACCTATAATATTAAACTTTAAGTCTTTTTTAATGAAAATACAATATACAAAGTTACTAATTAAATATGACCAGTCTGTAGCAGATTCTTTTTTTTTCAAAATCATGTATTGCCACCTCAATTTCATTAGTATTTTCATAAAAAAAGAGAAAAAAAAATCAAAA
>PJRA01000272.1:1755478-1777700 GCA_016987375.1 Brachionus koreanus
GAATAGGTTGAAAAGTTCAATTAAACAATCTGAAATTTTTTTTACTAATGAAAAAATCGAACATTCATCTCAAAATTCAGAAAGCTTCGATTTTAGCAAAGATTTTAACTTATCTATTTTGCTTGTTCCAATTGAATCTTTAAAAAAAAACTTTGATTGGACTAGTTTGAATGACCGCCAACTTAGTACTGTTATTTATTACCTTTTTAGACATGCTGGTGTAAAAATATAAAATGTGTCTTGAAAATTAAAAAAATTAGAATTATTTTCGTCTAGATTCAAAAACGCAATTGATAAGAATAATATTTTAACTGCCTTAGCTAATATTAATTAGCAACGTATTTCAATTAACACTGCAGTCCATAAATCTATCTATCTATAAGTGCACTTATTTTTTATTTTAAAAGATATTTTATTCTTTATTAAAATAGAATTACTGGATTAAATTTTTTTTAATTCGTAATTTATAGCATTAGCATGGATATTCCGCTCAACAATAAACAAAAATAAGATGCAAAAAAAAAAACATTAATTAAAAGCCTGTGATTTTGTCTCTTTTAATTTTTCTTTGATAGAAAGCGGTGCTTTTGGAGATTTTTTGTTTAAATCTTACATTAATAAAATAAATGAAAAAATAAATAAGATAGTTATTTATAAAATTAGATTTGGGTACCATCAATGGCGGCCACTAGAGCTTGGTTTAGATCGTTTGGATGCCCCGGGAGAAGAAATTTTTTGTCTAAATTTTTACTTTATTTCTTACAGTCAATTATTCGAATTTTATTGTTGTACACGGCCATCAAAAGGGCCAACACCAAGTTTTGGCAGTCCAGTGGCTTTTCAACAGATGACGATGAGCCTAACTCAAGATCAGCAAAAAAATGAAAAACAAATGCACCTTGTAAATTTAATCTTGATCAGTTATATACTAAGTATTATAGGGTAATGAATAAAAAAAGAGGTTTTGTTTTTCAAACGGTTGTACCAAAAAGAAATTTTTATTTTTTATTTTTTTTTTCAATATAATTATAATTTAAAAAATCTGAAAAAAACCTTTTTTTTATTTTTTATACGATTTTCGTTTTTTTTTAAATAAATAGTTTTAAAAAAATTTGTCTTTCAAAAACTCTTGAAATTTCCTGAACACTGTGTATTTCTAAACAGCTACAATAATTAAATTTTATAATGTTTTTGTTAATTTTATAATTTTATAATTTTATCAAATTCATTAGTCATCAATTTAAAATTAAAATGCAAAATATATATTTTTTTAACACCAATTCTTATTAACATAAATTTAATTCAAATCTTTTGAAACTAAAAAAATATACTAAAATTACTAAAAAGGTAACTTATTATTATTTTAATATAAATAGAGTTTTTATAATTTACTTGATAAAATTATTTTGGCTAATATTATTCTGATAAAAATTCTTAAATTAAATTAAAAAATCTTTAAATTTTAATTTTTTTTAAATGAGAAAATGTTATTAATTTAATTTGGCATCTTTTAAATCATTTAACTGTTCGGCATTATTCTAAACTCACCTTTAATGTCTATTAATTCCAAAGCATAATAAACTTTACCTTTAATTTTAATTAAATTCAGACTTAAGTGCGCATTTTGATTTAGATTATGACTAATTCAAGAGTTTTTTATAAAAGTTATTTAAAAAAAAAATCGATTCGGATTTTTTAAAATATTTTTTAAGACAAATTTTGTAGCATTGCTTTCAAATTTTTTATCTGATTTACCTGTTTTTAATCTAAGACTTTTTTGGCCATTAAACTTAAAAAACAAACAAATTAATGGAATAGAACTAATAAATAAAATAAAAACAATGAACAATATAAATCGACCCCAGCTTCCTCCAAAGCTACCGCCTGAGGATCGAAAAAAATTATCAATTACATTTCCCGATTACGACCCAAATAGAGGATCTAATTCAAGCAATTCAAGTTTTTTGAACCCAAATGAATTCGAAACCCAAGAAAATTGCGATAATTATTACAAAGAACCGATTGATCAACCAAACTTAAACAATTGTGAGACCGATGATCCAAAAGACGTTTTATTTTTCAATGATTCTATTTATTTGCCTCTTGAAACAGAAATGGAGATTTCTTTTTCAGATTCGAGTGAACTAAAAAGTCAAACAAATACCTATCTAAGTTTAGATAAACTTGATTCTGAAGAAAGCGCTTTAGATCGAGACGATAACGACCAAAGTGACAACACAACTGATGTCAAAAGTCTAAACGAAAGTCTTTATATACTAGAAATTAACGATGATCCAACAAAACCACCTATTCCACCCAAACGAACAAAAAAACCTTTATCGCTAAGCAAACTTTCACTGGCTAGTACAAATGAAGAAACAAAATCGAAAAGAGTTTCATCAACAATTGATGAATACTTTAGTTACTTATCTCCCAACGATTTAAAAGCAGAAAATATTGAATCATTTAGAAAAGAAATATTCAAAAGTGAATCAAATAAGATTTGTGCTGATTGCAAGCGAAGCAACTTTTATCCTAATTGGATTTCATGTGTTTATTTTATGACACTTTGTGATTTTTGCGCTGGTAAGTAAATCTTTAAAATGTTAACTTTTTTTAGTATATCCTTTATTTTAGTTTTTTTGCTTTAATTATCTAAATTAATTAAATTTTAAAATAATATTTTATGTTTATTCAAGAAGCTAACTTATAAAATGATGCACATATATTAAGTAGACACCAACTTAGTCTTACGTCTTAATAATTTACAAAAAATAAAATTAATTTTTCAAAAGATTTTTTTTATGGCAAATAAAATTAAAGAAAATTGTGTAATAACTTAAATATTCATGTAATAACTACATTACATCTGTATTTTTTTCCTTATGCGTTCCTTGTGGAGCTTAGGGTCATTTGATTTCTTTTTAGCAATTTTAATTTTTGGACGGTCGGTTAGTTAGCCTTACCCACTTGCAGCCGGAACTGAGAAGGAATTTGAACCCTCTGAAAAATTGGCGTTTATTCTTTGACTTAAAAAGTCAAGTCATAACTTTGACTCAAAACTTGGACTCTTAAACAAGTCTTAAATGGGCGTCTTATTTTCAAGGATATTCAAAATCAGATATTTCCTTTTTTAATTTATTGATCTATAGAAAAATAATCAAAATAGAAGCTTATTTAAAAGAATTATTAAAAATTATTCATTCTAAAAGCTGATTTCGGCAATGGTACCAATATTTTTAAGCAAATTTTTTGACATTATTTACAAATATTGTTTTAGGTTATTTTTAAAGAAAAATTATATTATTGTTAACACAAGAAATGGTATATAAACAAAAAATTCAAATCAACATTAAATCAACATCTTTTCAACTCATAAAATCTTTACTTTTCTTACAAAAAAACTGCTCTTATAAAATTGAGTTTCAAACAAAATTTTTTCAAAATTAAAATTGAATCAAATAGATAATTTGTTTATTTAAAATTAATTTGATAATTTTTTTTTTACCACTTTTTAAAACCAACCTTCTACTGAATTTAATTTAAATTTTTTGTTCAAAGAATGTCATTTGAAAATATCTCATTTGGTAACTCAATTTTATGTGAAAAAAATTGATATCTTATATGAAAATTTGGTCTCAAATGAGCAGAAATTAGACCACTTGAGCCCAGAGATATTCTTAAAAATTTTGGATCAAGCTGGCAATGAGAAAATAAATTCTTTGCTCGAATACAATTTAAAGAATAGAACAAGCTCTTTAAGCACAAAGCCAGAAATTGAGTCATTTATCAAAGATAAATATTTGTTCAAAAAATTTATCAATACAAATGAAATAGACACAAGCTCAAATTTTGTCGAGGAGCTTAACAAAAGTCTTTATCAAATTGTCTCCGGTCCGAGCATTCCAATGACAATATACTACATTTTTCTCGGTGCAAATAGAAATTATTTTCAAAGCCAGCAAACTATTTTAGACGTTTCGATTAAATCGAACCAAATTCTGCAATATTTGTATTTAAGCATGAATAAGTCTCTTAAATACCAAGAATTAGCTAGCCAGGCTAACTTTGAATTCATCGGCGATGTACTACAAATATTTAACATAACGTCCTCAACAGATAAAACATCAGTTAAAAAATATAACATTTATTTACAATTAAAAAATGACAATTTAATAATGAATCAATTTGATACAAAGGGCCATAAATCTCAAAAAATTAGTCTAAATTCAATTATAAAAATTTTCACTTTGTGTCCAGTTAATATTGAGCTTAAATGGTGTTCTAAAAATCATTGTATTTTGAGCCATTTTCTGGAATTTTCAAACCAAAACGAACAGCAAGCATGGCTTAAGAATATCATAACCAAGCTAAATCCAAATATATGCATTAGACTTGCTGAATTAATTCAAAATTTACAAATCAATTCGTTTGGCTACTTGACAATGTCAGAACAATTTGATTTTGAAGACAAAAATTCTAAATTTTTGATCATTCTGCTACAAAGCTTGCCTTCTCAAGTCGATAAATATTTTCAAAAATTGATTTTATTCATAAATACCGAAAAAGAAAGCGAGTCAAATTTCGAGTTGATTGATTGTAGAAAATTAAGCAAAATAAAATTGGATAATGAGATTTTAACTTTAGAGACTTCAGGCAAAACTTTGAGACTTAAATCAGATGGTTTTGGCGAAAATTTAAAACTGTGGCACGAAAAATTATTCAAATTTTCTCAATTAGAATTTCGTTCGATTGAAGAGCAATTTTTAAACAGAGATAACTGTGTACTTTTAGTAGACAAGTGCTGTTCATATGTGGAATTGTATCATCTGACCGAAAACAATTTTTATTCGATGGGACAAAAAAATTCAAAAAAATACACTAGCTTAATGACCAAATTAGAGAGGGAAAGAGACACAAAATTGGATTCAAAAGAGTACAATCCAAGCATAGTAGCCAAGATACTAAAAGCTTTTTTTTCCAAACACATTCGAAGCTTTCATTCGGATCTAAACTACTTTGATCAAAATAAAAATTCAGTTTTCTTTTCGACCATAAAACGTATAGTCCTACACTTGAATTATGTAGCGCACTACCATTTTCTAAATCAAATGACTAAGGATAATTTGTGCTCTTTTTTTAATAATTTTATTTTCTCAAACAGAAAATTTGACATGCTGAAATTTTTGATCGATAACTGTGAGGACTATTTTGAGCTAGAAGAAGGCTATGTGCAATCTCAATTGGCTATTTTTGACAGGGTTATTAAACTAAAAACAGTTCAAAAGCGCAATTTGGACACAAACGCCAAATTTTTGATCACAATTTATCTATTTCATAAAAATAGTGAACAATCCTTTCAATTACAAATAGATTCAAATTTTACGTGTAAAGATGCTTTATTGCGCGCCAGAGACGAATTCAAGCTGTTAGAGTCAAAATACTGGTGTTTATTCGAAGTATTTGATGGTGAACAGCATTTTAGTCTAAATGGAATTGGTCAAGCTGGTTTAGAATTGCGACTAGAGCGCATTATTCCTTCAAAAGGCAAATTAGTTGAGTCTCTGTCGAACTGGAGTTCTTTTAATTTGATTGTAAAATACAATTCAATACAAATAGAAGTGGAACGGTTTTATGTTACTAATGAGTCCAATTTGACTGCTTTGAGTTTTTTCGACCATATCGAATGCTTGATTCTTTGCGAATTATGCGGAAATTTTCGAACTTCATTTCAAACAAGACAAAGCAATAATTCATGCAGCAATTCTCATAAAAAATGGAAAAATTTTTGTCTCTCAGTTAGAAATGCAAATTTAAAGATAGTTGATTTAATAGCTGATGGAGAAAATTTGGATATGGAAACATCCAAAGTTTTTTATGAAGAAAAAATAGAAAATTGTCTGTTTTATTATGGTTTGTATCTAAGTTCCAGTTTAGCTGCTAATGATAACACATCAAATTCTAATGAAGACATTTCCGGATCAAGGCTCTTTTCTTCCATGACAAAATTGTTTGGGTCTAGTAGTCCAGAACTTTCAATTAATGAAGAGGAATGCCTGACAGTTTTTGACAAAAATCAAAAATTGATTTACGTCATACATTTAAGCTCTAAAGAATTGGCTTTAACAAGATATTGTAGTTTGTTTAAATTGGCCTACTATCCCGACTCATGGTCTGTGTTCAAATCGGATCAAATTCCTAATATGAAACCAAAAGTGCCCGAAATTAAAAAAATTCTTGCTAATAAATGTAAAAAACAAGTTTTATAAAAATTATTTAAACAGTACTTTGAATTTTTTAACTACAAATAAAAAATTAAATTTTAATCAAGTATTTGAATTATTTTTTTTTATCAACTCTGACTGATATTTTTTTTTTATCAACTCTAAAACTGAATAATGTGATTGAAATCTGTTCACTTTTCTTATTTTTTTTAATGAGTTATCATTTTTATTTAATAGCTTTGATAACAAAATTTTTCAAAATAAGGATTCTAAAAAGATTTTGAAAATTTTTAAATAATTAAACAAAATTCTAAAAAATTGAAATTATTTGGATAAATTTTGCAAATAAAAATTTGTAATAAATTTTTTAATAATTACACTTTATTATAGCTAATCAAAAATGCTTCGGAATTTTTTATGTGTCTGAAATGTGCTGTATTGGGCTTTTTGGAAAAATAACCGTAAATTTTTTTTCTTTTGAAATTAATTTATGTTGAACTCTAGTTTTCATAGACTTCATAAGAGATAAATTTGAGATCAGTTTGCTAGGAAAATCTACAAGCAGTGCAATTTTGGCTTCTTTTGGCAAGCAATACTCAGTATGAAAAAATTTTTATTATTTAAATATTGGTTATGAATCTCTTTAAATTTCAAAAAATGATAAAAATGCGATGCAATGTAATTGCGCATTTTAAATTGTTGAACAAAATTAGCAAATTAATAAATTGATAAAGCATTTTACTTTGCCATCTTTTGCAAAATTTTAAATTCAAAAACAATTTTCATTTTTTTTCAAAATTAAAGAATTTTTTTTTAATTAGAAGTGTTTCATTTTTTACAATATAAAATTTTATCAATTTTTGAAAGTTAAAAGTAGTTAAAGTAGATATCAATCACATTGAATCTATTAAGATCTAATTTCGCATTAATTATGTGATTATGAATTTTTTTACAGACTTTTTAGAAGTTTATCTAAATTTCAATTTTTATATTGATTTCAATAAATTTAAGCAAAAATTAAGGATTGAAACAATAATTAACAACTCAAATATTTCTCGTATATTTAATAATATTGAATATTTTTTTTCTAAATTAATAAAAATTATTTTAAATACTTATTTATAATTTAAAAAAAATTACTTTGTTTATGAAAAAATTAAAATTTATTTAGATCAAAAATGTTTCAAAGACAATTAAATCCAGTGGAACAAAGTGTTATTTTTTTATCTCTTAACTCAATGATTCACTTCGAAAGTAAAAACTTGGATATTGAAAAGCTAAAAAGTGCGATTCGATACAGTAAGCAGCGTTTTCAATATTTAAGAATGAAAATAATGAAAGAGAATGAAGTATATCAATTTGTGGAGCAAACTCAAGAGGAAATTTATTTTATAGATATTCCTTTTTCAAAAATTTCTTCACTAAAAGAATTCAATGATTGGAAAGAAAGACACTTGGCATTTGGTTCTAGAAATCATGATCTAACTAAAGGAGTTATATTCTTTTATTTGTTTGGTTATGGAAACAAATACGAGCTGTATATGAGCACAAATCATGCCGGAAATGATGCTAGAGGACATTTTGAGGTTCTTAAAGATATACTTATGAATTTGGATAATATTATTTCTAATAAAAATGTCAGCGTTTCTCCTAAATTCATGAAAAATATTCACACAAAATTGGATCATTCATTTGATTTATATCAATTAAAAGCTGAGCCAGTTTTTGAAGATGCTTACCAACGGTTGGATTATATACCTAGACAAAATCAAATTGAAGACAAATTTAGAAATTTGAGCTATTTTTTCGATTTTTTTCAATTGAATGAACATTTGACAAAAAAAATACTCGAAAATTGTAAATTAAAAAAATGCACTGTTCAGGCACTTTTTTCTCTTAGTTCAAGTTTGGCTTTAATTGATGAAAAAATTGGTCTTAAAAATCTAAATGAATCGATTGATATTTTAAATTCCATACCTTGCGATATGAGATACTATGTGGGATTGGAGGCTAATGATCTTGTAAAAAGTGCTGCCAGTTTATGTTGGATGCAGAGAATTTCTAAAAACAGAGATTTTTGGTCAATCACTAAAGAAATTACGGATAAAATTCGCACAATGAAAGAATCAAATGAGGGAATTAAATGGTGGCTGAAATTTTTATACAATTTTCCGCTTCACAAATATCAACACGTTGCATCTTCAGTTGGAAAAGTTTCATTGGGAGAAGAAAATTTGACGCATATTAAAGTTGATGATTTACGGTTTAGCTGTTCAACACCTTACGAATCTTTAAATAAGCTAATTTTTAAAAATAACAATTCTCAATTTCAAATGATGCATATTTTAACATTCAAAGAAAAGTTAACTGCTAATTTTTGCTATAGTTATCCAACATTCTGTTCTTCTTGGGGAAAACGTTTCTTTAAAAAAGTTGAATTAATTCTTTCAAGCTTTGAAAGCCTGTCAGTCTCATTCGATGACTTGATAAAAAAGATTTATGTTTCAGATAATTAATTTTTTTTCCATATCTGACTTGATACTAAATCAAGTGCAAACGAAGTGAAATTATTTAAAGGAAGAAAAAGGCAAAAATTTAATATTACTAATCGTTTATAAAATTTTAACTACAAATACTCGTTTATAAATAAATAATTTTAATCATTTGAATTCTTTTAAGATTGTTAAAAGCCTTTAATTAATCAATATTCTTAGATAAATGCCGCTAAGTCAATTGAGGGATTTTTTAGACTCATTTTTAAAAAATTGAAATTTTATATTTTTTGATAGAATTTATAAAATAGCATTGAATTATTTGTCATTCTGTTTTATAATTCTTAAAAAAAATTTATTAGATTCCACAAAAATCAAAAATTCGTTTAAATAACTGAATTTCAAATTTTTACTGAAATCAGTGGTGCTTTCTAGTGTTAATAGCCCTTTTGTTTAATTTAAAACTACAAATACTCGTTTATAAATAAAAAAGTTTTATTTTTATTTATTTAAGTTTTCCTTTTTTGATTTTTAATATTTTATTTTCATAGATTTATACTTCAAAACTAAATACATTTCATTTTTTAATGTATTAATAGAAATAAAAGGAAAAACTAACTGCTTTTGATTTTAAAAATTGTCTGACTAAACAAAATTTGAACTAAAAATAAAAAAAATTTCCAAAAATCTTCAAAAAAAAAAACAAAAAAAATTCTTATATTAAAGGCATGTTTTTGAATAAGTATGAAACTGACTCGCCATTATGAGTTCTTCTAATAGCTTCAGATAGCATCATAGATATATCTATGAGTTGTATTTTTGGACACTCTTTCATTTTTTCTTCTTGTGGAATTGTATTAGTAACAACAACAGCCTCAAAATATGAGTTATTTATCTTTGTTGTTGCATTTCCACTAAATATACCATGAGTGCAAATGGCATATATTTTTTTAGCGCCTGCTTCATTCAACTTTTGAGCAGCCAAGCAAAACGTTCCACATGTATCCGCCATATCATCGACTAGAATTGCCACTCGATCAGTTACATCACCGACTAGGACCATCGATTGAACTTCATTGGCCCGAACTCGTTCTTTGTGAATTAAGGCAAAATCAACATTAAGACGATCAGCAATTGATGTGACTCGTTTGGCACCACCGGCATCTGGCGAGACTATAATTGCATTTTTCCATTCTGGAATATAGTCCATAATCCACTTTACCACAGCTGGTTCAGCGAACAGATTATCTACCGGAATGTCGAAAAATCCCTTTGAAAGAACAAAATTTTACATTTATAATTTATCGTCAAAATATTCTACTTGAATTTGTGAAGCATGCAAGTCCATGGTAATTATATGATCGGCACCAGCTACGCTGAGCATGTTTGCTATCAATTTAGCTGAAATAGGCGCCCTACTCTGAAATATATTCAATAAAAAAAATATATATTTTTATAATTTCTCAATCATTTGATGAACAAACTTTATCTTTTTTATCTTGACGAGCATACGGAAATACCGGAATTACAGCAGTTACGCGAGCAGCAGAAGCTATCTTACACGCATTTATCATAATAAGCAACTCCATAATGTTGTCATTTATGTGACCACAACCACTTTGAATAATAAAAACATCTTCTCCACGTACTGATTCACCAATTTCAACACTAAATTTTTTTATTAGAAAAGAAAATATTCACAAAATTATTTAATTAAATAATAAATATACCATGTTTCTTGGTTACTAAATTTTTTGGTCGTACTTTTACCAAGCTCTATTCCTAAACGATCACATATTCTCTTAGCCAAATTGGTGTTTGAAGAACCAGCAAATACTTTAATATTCGGCATTCTTTTATTTGAGTCTACTGTTAGATTTAAGAAAAAAAAATTAAAATAAAATAAAACAATAAGAAAATTGGACGGATGAGATACCTTGAGATACTTTGCAATAGCCAACGTCCATATAACGAGAGAAAGTTTTTAGTTAATTATTCTTTTCCAAATACTTGAAGAGAAAAGAGTTAATTTATTCTATCTTATGGAAGTCTCCACGTGGAAAATAAGAGTAAATACGAAAAGTTGAAATATAGAGTTTTTGGTATACTTGATAAAGTCTAGCTAGATAAGGTCTTTAGTACAAAAATAAAAATGTTATTAACTTTCAATTGTCATTGAAATATTATAATTTGCAAGCGTGCAAAGAAAAGACTCCGAATTAGTCAAATCAATGTACGCATTAAACAAAGTTTTATTCTAACAAAAGTGCTTAACAGATTTTAATACCTTGTTAATCTAAATTTGACTAAACGCTCTTTTGTACGAGCTCTAAAAGAAAATCTCTTTTCAATAAAATTTTTGAATTTATTATTAAATTAACAATTTTATTTGCATAATAGAATATTTGAAATAAATTAAGATGAACCATTTGAATATGTTGTCAAACATATCTAAAAATTTATGGTTAAAAAATAAATTAAATAAATCCTTTTTAAAATTTCAAATGTTTTTTTTAAATTTTGCTTAATAAAGCTAAATAATTTATCTTAACCAGGCATGTTAAATTCTTATATTTGAATTAAAAAAATATGTATTTAATTAGAAAATTATTTAGATTTTTGATTGCGTTTTTTTTTTAAGAATTCAGTCAAATTCTTTCAAAAATTAAAGATATTTTAATAAAAAACATTTACGCTTTATTTATGCTTTAGTCATCATTGTGTTAGAGCTTAAGAAATTAAAAAAGCTCAATTTTAAAATGCTAAATTAATACGGTTCTGATTATTATTATTTATAACTACTTATTAAATCCCTCTAAAAAAGTCTACTAATTGAAGTGACCCCAAAGTTGATACAAAATTTTTATCTGCCAAATTTTTTTTGTTCAAAAACTCTGCACGTCTGCAAAACAATAAAATCAAATTTAAAATTTTGCAGGGACTAAATTTGGGGGATTTTGACTTTGTATCAGCTGATATATTTTTCAGTACAAATTTTAACGATCCATAAAAAAGATTTTAATCTAGCTTAAATTTTTGTTTTTTAAAATCTACTTTTCCCAAAAAAAAAGTTAAAAAAATAGTTAATTAATATAATTGAAAAGTCTAGTATTAGAAGATTAATTAAATTTTTGATGTAAATAATCAAGTTAATTGATAACTTCATGAAGATAAAAAAATTTTTGATTAATAAATTTTTACAAAATCAAAAGTGAATTTGATCAAAGTACTTATTATTACAGACAATTTTTTTTCAATAATATAAACTTGTTTGTAATTAATTTAATTAATCGATTGCAACTTAGGAGTCTGATTAAGTGGACACAAAGGAGTAAACTACTTTTGACTAGTGTAGTCAGACGGACCAATGGATACGGACACAAACAAGGGACGTACCCACCGAATCTATGAACTGGGCTTTGGCCTAGATCAAGTTCCGCGATAAAGAACCGCTTAAGATTGGAATCTTCCTGAATGAAACTTGATCCAGGTATGGATCCTCTTAAAAGATAACAATTTTTTTTGGCAGACCCTACCAGGATCCGGACTCGTTTTGGCGGGCTTAAATTCATGGTATTCATAATACTTCAGAGTCTTTATTGAAGATAATATTATTTAAAACTCAAAAACTGGAGGGATTTTTCGACCCATTTTATTTGACTTGTTTTTTTTTTACTATTTTTAAATGAAATTAAGATTATTTTGTAATAAAATTAATGGATACCTGAAAAATGCACATATGTGAAAAATGTACAAATTATTTTTAATTTGAATTAAACACAAAATAATACTAAGGGTTGCTCCTATTTGAGATTTAAGTCTTCTCTTAACTGTCTTCCATTTGTCTTAAATAAAATGATTAATATTTAAAATGTTACCAAATGGGACAGCTAGATATTAAAAGCCGTTAAGATTGGCAATCTGAGTACCATTTAAAAAAAATTGGCTTTTGAAAATTTTATGTTATATTGAAATTTTAGTTGGCATTGCTAATGTAAAATTTTAATATAATTTTGTCTTTTTTGTGTGTATCTTTGAAAAAAAAGCTGAGAAAAATATTTTTAAAAATTGAAGTAATTAAAGAAAAACTCCAAAAAGTGTAAGCATTATTTTATTTTATTTTTTAGCATAATCAAGTAAAGTTAAATTTAAAGACAGATATTCTTGACATTTAGGCATAGTTTTTTAGCATATAAACAATCAAATAAAATTTTGCATTTTATTCGAATTAATAAATTTGTAATCTGCAATAGACATGATCTTTTAAATTTTTTTGAAAATAAAATAAATAAAATATATAAAATAAAAATTGAATAAAATATTAATTGGCTTTATTTTTAAAATTTTTAATAGACAGGCAAAAAATCGATTGTTTGATTTTTAAAATTATTAGAGGCAAAAATTGGAAAATTACTTAAATTTGATTAGAACTTAGCATTAATAATTTTCTATTCTATTAAAAATGAAAATTTGTTCTCGATTTGGCTAATAAGCCCATGAAATAAAAATTAAATTAAATAATAAATTTCGAAATTTTTTGTGAGATTTCTATTGAATTTTTTTGTTTGACTTTAAACTTCTAAGAGGTGAAAAAATTAAAAAAAAAAGATTTAACGATACACATAACTAATTAAGTTAGGTTGGTTTAATAAAAATTAACTTAAGAATAAATTGACAACAACCAGCAATAGAGCCTGTTACAGGCACGGTAACAATCCAAGCAATGATAATATTTCTAAACAGAGACCAATCAACAGATTCTTTCGATCGAATTCGGCCCGTAAATACTACAGAACCGACTTTGCAGTGGGTGGTCGAGACCGGTATATTTATTAAACTGGCGCCCAAGACAGTCATAGCACTGGCCAATTCGATAACAAAGCCGGAAGAAGCGGTAATCTTTGTCAAATCTTCGCCTATTGTTTTTATTACTCTACGACCCAGGATCCATAAACCAACACTTATGCCAACTCCACCATAGAACAAAATCCATTCGGGTGTAGTCGACTTGTCTACAATTTTGCCCTCCTGAAATATCAGATACAAACCGATCAATGGTCCAATAGCATTTGATACATCGTTGCCACCATGAGCAAAAGATCCAAATATGGCAGTGAGTACTTGCAAAAAGGAAAACAATTTAGCAGCCTCTGGCGGATCGGCATGAGCAAATTCATCAATGTCAACTTTTTTGTCTTTTTTTGTTGGCAATTCTTGCATGTTTTCCTCAACTTCGGCATCAAATTCCAAAATAGAACTTTTCAATGATTGTTCAGAGTGAGCAGGAAGTGGTTTTAAATCACTGGTTACTTGAGCGGGCACCAAATTGAATCTACCACGCTTATTTTCATTCAATTGTTGACTTTCGTCTAATTGAAAATCGACAGGCACACTTTGTTGAGTGAACAATTTCGCCAACGAGGCACCACCACGATCTGAATTTGTAGTCGCAGCTCCAATACTATTAGTTATTGAAAGTCTGTCTCTAGCTTGGCTAGATTTTTGATTCATTTTTTGGGTCAATTGTTGGCGCATTGCAGGCGAATGAATTGTATGTAAGTAGCCACGTAGAGTCAAATTTACGTCTCCATAGTCAACCACATCTTTCATATTGCTAGATGGAGCAGTAATGGTTCGAACTCGGGGAACTAGTTTTTTTTCACCTATGGGAGCATCACTCTGGATTGTCAATGATGAATTATTGAACGATTGCGTTTTTACCAGTTGACGTGGCTCATCTCTGAATTCTTCGAAGTCTTTTTTTTCATTTAGACGAATATCTTCGTTATTTCGAGAAACAATTAGTGTCACATAGTCAACTTGGGTTGAAATTGTCTTGGTCATATCTGGATTTGTTTCGTATGTTTGCAAATTTTCTTTTTCATCATCACTAGGAAATGAATTGGCCAATTGCTCTTTTTAATATTAAAAATTTAGTAAAAAAATTAAATAAAATTTCATTTAGTATAAATGTACTTTGGACTTTTTTTTTCATAAATGGAACAATTATCAACCAAACTGTTAAGTAGACGATAAACGACAAACAAGTCAATAGGATTATTTTACCCCAGCCAGGAACCTTATCCAAAGCAAGCACTTTTAAAATTGAAAAAAAAAATTACTAAATTTTCTGAATTATTCTAATTTATATTTACATGGTGGCGCCGATTCCAAAATGCCTCCGATGTTTATACATATTGTTAAAGTGTAGATAAAAGGTAAAAATTTAAGACCAGCATCTAAAGGATCACCCTTTTGTTAAAAAAAATAAAGCTAAATCTAATCCAAAATTTATGCTATTTACTCACGGCTCTGAGAATATATTTTCTAATGAGAACAAACATTAGCAACGATACAACACCAGAAAGCAATGGTGAAACAAACCATGAAGCCACTTAAAAATTAAAATAAATAAATTAAATAAAATAAAATCATAAATTCTAATTGAATTATTCATACCAATTTTAAGAATAGCCTTCCATTCGATTACACCAAAGCCTTTAGAAACAATTGCCATGCCAACTGTTGCACCAACAATACTATGTGTACCTGATACTGGGTAATTTAGAACAGTGGCAAGTATTAGCCATATACAACAGCCAACAAGAGCACTTACATAGCCGAGCATGAGCTCAGTTTCGTTATTTTCAAAAACATTCGGATCTAATATTCCCTTGCGAATGGTGCCCGACACTTTGGCACCGATTAAAATAGATCCGAGTATTTCGAAAATTGTTGCGAGTACGCACGCTTGTTTCAATGTGAGCACTTTGGAACCCACGCTTGTACCGAATGAATTGGCGACGTCGTTTGCGCCTATACCAAATGCGAGTATGAAAGCGATTAAAAAACCGCATAGGACCATCCAAAACATGTCATCGCAGCAACCACTCATTTTACAATTATTTTGATGTTTTTTTTTTGTTCAAATAATTCTCTCTGTTGAATTTATTCTATTTATCTCTGCTTCTAATCAAACAATTTTCAAAGCATCATCCTAAATATTCTTTCTTTTTTTTAATTTTAAAATCTTAAAAAAAAATAATCAAAAACATATTAATTCTTGAAGAATCGCATGTTCTCGAACTACTTGAATGCTTGCCTCATGCGAAAAGAGTGATCTATGACTAGAAGAAAATATCAAATAATCATAATTAATTGATGTTAAACCGAAAGGACTTGAGATTGTTTCTAGTATTTAATAGTTTTAAATTATTTTTAAATCTAGCCACATGATCTATACCTAAATGAGTTTTTTATTTCTTTTTAAATTTTGCACGCATTCAAACAAACTTCTAATAGCTCGATTGCAAATTATGCTCTCTTGTTCATAGATTTATTTATGCATTTATTAGTCTAGCAAGAGAAGCATAAATTATTTTATTTTTTTATTAAAATAATAGTATGAGCGTGCAACAAGATCGACTTAGCATTTGAATATTTGTATGTTTAAAATCTGATATAATTTGCAAGATTAACACTTATTAAAAAATTAAATACTTCATCTTATTTTTATTTAAATAATAAAATTTTAGCTTAAATACATTTTAAAATTAGCAACTAATTTCGAAATTTTTACCTAAATTTTTTTTTCATTTTAATTTTGAAACAATATAAATGCTTAATAGCATCATTCGGGTAAAATATTAATTTCAAAAAATTACCAAAAAACCAAATAGACCGAAAAAAACTAAATTTAAAAACAATTAAGGATTTATTTAATTTTGAAATTAAAATTTTAATTACAGAAACTTAATTCATGATTTTGTTTGAGTATTAGATTTTTGCAAAATTTCTTAATTATTAAAAAAAAAATACTTTTGAAAAAAACCTACTAAGAAAATTAAAACTAATTTTTGTTTTTAGATTCAAAAATCTTAAGTGGGTGTATTAGACAAGAAGAGACCGATATATTTTAGCATATGAGTGAAATACAAGCAGGAAGAAAATATTTGATTTAATTCAATTGATATCAGGAAACTTGCCTATATGAGAATAAACAATTGACGTCATTAATAAGATGGTTTAAATCAAAATTTAATGGAATAAACAGGAAAAAATAGTTCTTCTTTAAAAAATTGAAAAGCAACCGATTCAGCAACAAGGCAAAACATATATAAAACAAAAATAAATCTGACTGTGATTGGCATTAAATTTGTAATTTTCTATGAACTAAATGTGCATCTCTGCTTGGATGACCTTCACTTTAGTATTTGTTAAAATGCCAGTCGAACAAGTTTATAAATTTTGATATTTATTTTAAGACAAATTAAATGTTTTCATAAAAAAAAATATTTGAGAAAATTACAAGTGATTTGAAAAATTCAAATTTTTAAAAAATTCTTTGAATCAATTTTTTTTAACAAGTCTCTAGTATAATAATAAATGATAATTTGAAAAAAGAATAGCTAGGTACTGTTATAACTTATGCTGCCTTGATTATAAATTAACTTCTACATTACTTTTAAAGAGTTTTAAATTTGATTAGAAAAACTAATTGTAGACATGATCACTGGCAATTTAAGAAAAAACAACGAAAACAGAATGCTCGATCTGGTCGTAGAGTGTGAATATTTGGGAAATTTGGACGTAGAAAGTAAATTTTTGACTCATTCAATCATAAAATGGCTAATAGCAGAAATAAAATTAATCGAGAATGAGAAAAAGATTTCAGATTGTTATTTAGAAGTAAATGTTAGCAAGAATAATGTGTGCTTATGCAATAAAGATGAATCTCAAAGACAAGAAATATTCAATCACAAATTATCCGAATTGTTTAAGCTTACTTATCTGCCAAACGACCCTGTATGCTTTGGGTATTTTTACAGAAAAAATAATACCTCGTTCAATTACTACACATTACATGTTTTCTCCTCGTCTAAGTCTAATTTGAGTCAAGTTATTAATGATTTTCAACAAAAAGCAATCAAATTACATGAAAATTTGATATACGAAAAACTGTTTGATTTCAAGCTCGTAACCAAGGTATTTAAAATTTAGGAAATTTTTCTAATTCTGGTTAAACTTATGTAATTTAAAATAATTTCAAATTAAATTAGGCAAAATAAAAATAATTTTACATTTTTAAATTTTTAGATTTTTTGTGCAGTTTTTCAGAAAATTAAAAAGCTCTCTCAAATTATTTGATAAACAAAAAAATTAAAAAATTCCTTAAAAATGCACAAAAATCTAAAAATATAAAAATGTAAAATTATTTTCATTTTCATATAACAATAAAATAATATTGAATATATTTTTTTTTGCTAAAAGAATTTATATGGAATCAAATCAGAGTTTAAAAATTTTTAAAAAATACTTTTTAAGTTTTAAGGATTATTTGAATTTTCTATTAATGTAAAAATAATTTTTTTAAAATTTTTACAGAAAAATGAAAATAATTTTACATTTTTATATTGTCATATTTTTAGATTTTTAGTGCAATATTTAAGAAATTTTATAATTTTATATTTGTTTACCTAATAATTTGAGAGAATTATTTCAATTTTCTGAAAAATTGCACAAAAAATCTAAAAATATGAAAATGTAAAAATTTAAAATTATTTTCATTTTGCCAATTTTTACTGGAGTTGTTTAAAAGCCCTAGACTAAATTGTAAGTTGTACTTAAAATTAAAATCCAAGTCCGGACTTTAATTTCCGACCACATAGGTCAAGATTAACTGCCAATAACCTAGATGACATATTTATTGACTAGTAACACGGATTTAATCAGGGACTAAACTGAAAAAAACTTTTTTAATGTAAGCAAAAGAGAATCATTATTAAGAAAAAATTTATTCTATAATTTTTTTAATTAATAATTTGTATGTAATAAATCATCAATCATCATCGTTATTATCATGGATAAGGTTTTTCAAATATTTTTTAAGTAAAAAAATTATTTCACAAGCATAATTTTTAAATAAACATTCAATGTAATTTTTTTAATTTTTTAGTTATGCAACACTTTTCAAAAATTTTTTCCATGAAGAATTATTCACATTACATTACCTAGGTGGCTAAAATTGAAGTTATTAAACAAAATATTTTTAAATTTGATTTTCAAACAGTAAAGGTTTATTTTCTAGCCTTATTTACTATTGGCGATTTATTATTTTTTAACCAAAAATACTGAAACTTAAACTAAGATTACTTGAAAAAAAAAGAATTGCTAATTTTGCATAAATTGTATTATTCATTATAATTTTTCTTATATTTATTAAAATTATAAATTAAACATTATTTTACTTAAAAAAAACTAAAATGGTATGTGAAAGTGTATTACAATTGTGGTCTTTTAGATTGTGCAGTGGAAATTTTTTTATTTTATAAAATAAATCTTTATCAATTCAATACTTCGCTATTTTTTATCTTCTAATGCTTCTTTTAAAATAATCCTTAAACCATTCAGCTAAAATTTATATTTTTTTTCTTTGAGCCTGTCAATACTTCTTATTTTTTTAATTTAGTTAAAATTTACAAAAACAAGTTGTAAACTTGATTTTTGACATAAATTTGTATTTTTATATCAATTAAGTAATTTAAAAAAAAATGTAAATATATATTAATTAAATAAAACTGGTTAAAAATAAGTAATTTTAGTTAATAATTTCAATTCTGAAAAAAAGTCAAAAAAATGGTCAAGAAATTTTACAATAAATTCACTTACATTGGAAAAATATTTAATTTGAACAAATTTTATCTTTAAAAATTTGATCGCATTAAATTTCAATGTATAATTTGGAAATTACAAATCTTTTTCAATAGTTTAAAATTAAAGCTTTGAATATTAAAAAATTCAAAAATCTATTTGTGATCAAATTTGAAAAATGAAATTTGGCCAAGTATTTTGCTTTGTCCTAAAATTGGCATTTAAGTTTCAACTGGCAATAAATAGAAAGGGATTTATAAAAAAACTAAAACCGAATTTTTCTTTTGTATTTAAAATTGTATCTTTTTAATCAATTTTTTAAAAAAATAAATAAATTTAATTAATTTTCAACTCTTTTAATTTTTAAGTTAATCATTAATCAAGATGATTTGAACATTCCAAATTTTATCGAAATATGTCTCGAAAAAGCAAATACCAATAATAACACTAACTCAAAAAACCTTTTCTCAAACAAACTAAACAGATTTCTTAAATTCAAAAACGACTTTTATTTGCACTTGTTATCAGAAAAAAGAGTTCTGATTAAATTCGGAATTAACAAACTTTATATACTTGAGACAAATGAGGAACCAATCGAGCAAGATTACAAAGATGTTCTCTATCTTAACAATTCGATTACTAACGAAAATTTTTTTTGTCTAGCTTATTCGAGTTTGAGTCCAAAGACTATTCGATCCCCGGTAAACGCTCTAATTTTATATTCGGATAGTGTAGAGAGCATAGATGATGTTATCCGGGAGTATGCCATAAACATTTCGTCTGAGCTAAACGCAGATTTAAAAAACGAGAAAACAATCAACGAAAAAATAGATTTAAGGGCAGAAAACCATTCATGCGGATTGTGTCCAATGAAACAATTTACTGAATTATGTCAGTATTTAGAAAAACTAGATGACAACTATTACGAAATATACAGTTATTTAATTGACAAATTAAACAACAACATTGATTTAGAAGATCAAAATTTTATTCTTGACTGCCTCAAAGATTTTCAGATTCAAAATGAAAATTTAGTGGAAAAAAATCAGCTAATTGTTGCCTTGTTACATAGAATTTGTCAAAGACGACAAACCAAACATTTAACTGATTTTTCCAAATGTAAAAATGGTGGAAATAATTTGGTTTTGGTAAATTCTAGTCTCTTAAATAGCAAGCTATCACAAAGTGTGCATGCAAATCTAGTCAAAAAAAAAAAACTTCACCGTAGCAATACTTTGGATTCTTATGTGCAAATTGGTGAATTTAAAAACAAATTGGAATCTAATCAGATGCCTGAATTCGCTAAAATTCTTAGACCTAGTACATCACAGCGATCTTTATGGGAGTCAAATTCAAATTTAGATGAAATGAATTTTAAGAGTAATAAATCAAGCAAAAAGTCAATATTTTACAAAATAGTTGGTTCACCTTACACGATTAACCAGGAAATGAATAAACCAACAAATTTGATAAAACGATTTCGAACTAGAAATGAAATTAGACAATTTTGGAAGAAAGTAATATCCGAGCAAATAATTCTTATAAAAATGGAAAAAGAAAATCTAAAAATGAGCAACAAGGCTAAATTTGCTTCACAGTATAAAGTTGATTTGCACAAAGCTAATTTTAATTATGTTGAAATAACTCCTTGTTTAAAAGAAGTGGACAAAATTTGGCAAAAATGGCTATCGATGGATGAAAATAGTGATGAATTTAAAGAAATAAATTTTGATGAAATTCAAAACACAGTTTTTAAGGGTGTTCCTCAAGCTAAACGAGAAAAAATTTGGTTTTGGCTCATAAAAAAGCATAAAAAATATTTGAAAAATGAGAGCAACTTGAGGCTTGACTTGAACTATAGGCAAATTTTGTCTCAGTCTACAATTCACCAGCACGCTATTCTTCTCGACTTGGGTCGAACATTTCCAAGTCATCCTAATTTTTCGAAAAAATACGGACCTGGACAATTAGCACTGTTCAACGTTCTAAAAGCTTATTCAATTTTTGACAGCGAAGTTGGCTATTGTCAAGGTTTGAGCTTTATTGTTGGCATTTTGTTAATACATGTAAATAATGATGAAGAAAAGGCATTCAATTTGTTAAAGTTCTTGTTAGTCGATCTAAATTTTCGTGAGCAATTCAAACCGGATATGGTCAGATTGCAAAAGTATATGTACCAACTTTCAAGGTATTTGCAAGATAATTGTTCAGAAGTTTTCAATCATCTTGAGAATCATGACTTATCAGCCTCTCTCTATGCAGCTCCATGGTTTCTAAGTAAATAAATAAACAATCTTTTTATTTAAACAATTTTTATATCTTTTTATTTCAATTTTTTTAGCTATATATTAGTCGTCTAAAATATAGTTAACTATATATCAGTTGACTAAAATTTTAGTTAACCAAGATTTAGTTTTTTTTCTAAAATGTTTATTTATTATTTTAAATGGCTTTGAGTATCAAAACTCTTTTTTCCATAAGAGTAAAAATTATAAAAGAAGTGTCCGTACAAGTTTCAAAAAAAAAATATTGTCTAGCAAACTAGCAGTCCACTGGGAAAGTTCATTGGAGACTTGACATAAGAGGGTCAAGTCTTGACTTGACTTAATAAAGTTTAGTGACATTTGTCACATGGACTTCGAGATAATGATCCCTTTTAGTCCATCATTGCTTGCTTACAACTTCGTTTGTATTTGTTTCGAATTTTTCATTGTTATATTTTTCCAGATCTAAGAAGAGACTATTGTCCGGGTCGAGTTTGAAATACCTGCTACTTGACATATAATTGCTGTTTTTGATAATACCAAAAATTTTAGGACGAGCTTTTGATTTGCATAGAACACCCTCATCAATACT
>PJRA01000272.1:1778820-1800808 GCA_016987375.1 Brachionus koreanus
TGTTTTTTTTTTTTACTTTTTTTCAATAAGTAAAATTGCTACACCCCTTTTTAGAGATAAAAATATAGAAAGTTTAAAAAATTTTAATCAAGTTTTGAATTTCTGGAACTTTAGTCTATCAAAAATTATCCATTTATTCCAAAAAATAAAATTATAAAACAAGAGATTTTTAGATGATTAAAAGGAAAATAAATGAAAAATAGATTTTGTGAAATTTAGCACAATAGAACAGAACAAAAAGATAAAAATTCTTATAACTTTTCTTTTAAAAGTCAAAAGCAAGTTCTGTAAATGAAAAATGGTGCAAAAGTTGCACAATAATGAAAAATCTGGTAAAATATTCAGAAAAAAAGTTCAAACTTTTTTAGCATTTTTTATTTTGTACAAAATTTCACAAATCTTGAAAATAATTCTTAAAAATTTATAAAAAAGGCTTTTCAAATGTCCTCTTTAAATATTGGTCATTTAAAACATTTTGTAAAGTTTATTCCAAATTTTAATAATTTAAAAAATTTTTGAAATTTGAAAAGAAGTTTAAAAGTAGACCAGCTGTTCTGAATGATAGAATACTTTCATACTGATTTTTTTGACAATATTTTCCTGAATTTTAATTTTATATTTTTTCAAGTAGATAAATAAAATTTATTTAAGCAAATAAAATTTTTTCTATTTAATTTATTATTTTAATAAAAAAGCGCTTTTTTCATCACAATTTCAAATTGGATTTGTTGCTAGAGTGTTTGACTTCTTGTTTGCCGAAGGAAATTTATGTCTGTTCAAGCTTTCATTGGCAATTCTCTCCATACACAAGCCTCTTTTATTAAGTTGTGATACATTTGAGTCAATAGTAAGCCATATTAAGTCGACCATACCTGAAATGAGCTTAATTGAGTCCGAATTAATAATCAATAAAGCTTTTGCTTTTGGAGATATTAAAACCATCTTAGAAAAGTATGAAATCGAATTTGGTGTTTTGTACGAAGAATTTTCTAACATTCAAAATAACCTCAATAACAAGACAGGATATTCAAACGGTAATGTTCAAAAAAAAAAGATAACAATGATGAATTAAAGAAAATTTATAAAATTCTAGAACTGGATAGCATTAAATTAAAAGCTGAATGTGATAATCTGCGAGAAAAAATCAAGCAAATTCAAACACAAATCAGCAATCAAGATAATTATTTTTATAAGCTTCTTTTAAATAACAAGGATCTCAAGTCTAGAATTGAATCGTTGGAGATGGAAAAACTAAATCTATTAAATTTAATCAAAGAAAAAGATAACATTATAAATAATCTAATGAATTAAAATATTGTAAGGTTTTTTTTGTGAAAATTTTTATCAAAAAATTTTTTTTCAGTGGTGCTTCTTTCTTAATTTTTATTTTTGATATTTTACTTTAGGTTACTTAATTCCATTACTGATTTAAAATATGTTAATCAACACTCAAGTGTCATGTCAATAAATTATTTATATTTATTTTTATTTACAAAATTAAATTTAAAATATTTACAAAATTAGAATGTTTACTTTTATAATAAATTTATTTAATTATTTAAAAAAAAACTTTTAAATTTAATTCCATATGAACCATAAATAGTTTCCTGAACAAAATTTCAAGAACGAAATTAGTTCGAATAACCCAAATAAATTAGAAGCAACAAACGAGTCATTTGACTTGTTTTTTAAAATTTTCAATCCTCATATCTTTTGAACAGATTATACTAAATGTTTTTTGAATTATGAAGATTTTTTTTTCTACAATAAAAAGTTATCCATCGTTAAAATTGGTAATAATAATAAAAATTAATATTCTACAGTCAAATTCAATTTAACTATATTGACAAAGTAGGAAGATTAACGTAGTCCTGCTATTAGACTTTTCATTTTAATTGATATAATAATAATAATGTATATTCCTCGATCAATTTAGTTTATCTAAATTGACAAAGCAGGATAACTAATAGAATCCCACTATAGTAGACTTTTCTTTGTATTCTATCAACATTGCTGATTTCATTAAATATGGTTAATTAACAATAAAAAAAACACTGTTGTATATTTGAAATAAATTAATCGGGCATGCTTGAGATAAGTTAAACGTTAATTCAAAATTTAAATCCTGTTCATTTGTTAATTGTTTTTGAATTTTTTTTTTTTTTTTACTTATTTTTTATATTTTCGTTTCGTTCTAAAGACACAAGATTTCTTCACTTTTTTTTAATTAAAAAGTGAAGAAATGGTAGATGCTTAATTCTCCTAGTGTTAAAAATTCGATTTAATTAATGAAAAAAAAATATCTGACTTTGTGAAAAGGATGAGTTTTTTAGGTTTTCATGTTTTTTAGATAATTTATCAAAAGAAGATTTAGAGTTGTATCTCAGAGCTACCTTGGGAAGAAGAAGCCCGAAAAAGATTTAATTGATTCTTTTATTAAAAGTTGGAAGCTATGCAAAAGTAGTTCCGAAGGCTTCTTGCCGTAGCTTAAACTTTTATAATTATTATTAGATTTTTAATTTTTATTCTATTTTTTCTTTTCTATTAGCTAATTTTATAATTTATTTATTAAAATTTTTTTTATTCCTATGCATGAAAAGCTCAATAGAAACAAAATCAGACTAGAAATTCTTTCTGAATTGTTATTTTCAACACTTTTTATTATTATAACAATTATTTGTTTTTTTTACTTATAATAAGTTTTTAAAGGTGACACAAAAGAATTCCAATTTGTTCAAACGACTAAAATAATAATTGGCGTTCGAATTTTTTTGGGAAATATTTAAAATTCGTTTATCAAATTTAGTTTTTTAACACTAGAAGCATCAAACGACGGATTTTTAAATAAAAATATCTTTTTTGATTTATGCAGATTTGAAAATTTAGATTTCAAGTTAAATTAAATCAAAATAGAAAAAGAATTAGTTGCCAAAATTGAGAAGCGGCTGCAGTGGTGGGGTAAATTTGCTGTTTTTGTAAAAATAAAATTTTTTTTAAAAGACAAATAGACTTTCAACATTCTTTCAGAATTAAATTTTAAACTAGATTTTGAATTAGGAAAAAATTCTAAATATAGTTTTATTTTTCATTTCGTTCAAGTATTTCAATTGATTTTTTTCATGTATACAAGCTTAAATTTTAAAAATTAAACATTACCAAATTTTTAAATTAAAGTAAAACTACACGAAAATCTAAATATATGCTTTTTAGAATCTTTTAAACCTTGTTCTCAAAAATCCTATCGATTAACTACTCACTGCAATTTTAACTGTATTATTTTTAACTAACAAAAAAAAAACTAAATTGAATTTTTAATTTTAGCCTTTAGAGAAGTTATAATAATAATAGTTAATATTCTACAGTCAAGTTTAGTTTAACTAAACTGACAAAGCAGGAAGACTAACGTAATCCTGCTAAATGTTCTCGAAATGCAACCATTTAAAGTGAAAAATCCAACTTAACTCTGAATTATAAAATAAAAATTAAAAATTAAATAAAAAGACTAAAATTGATCGCTGAGCTAAAAACGAATTTAAATAACATACAATAAAAAATCATTGCTTAAAAAAATTTTGCAAATTTAAGCTTCCGAAAATAAATTGATAAAAAAAAAAAAAATTGAATAAAATAAATGCCAAGGGCTTAATAATTTTTTTTAATTGAATAAAAAAATTTTTTTTTCGTATTTTTTTAATTTTTATTAAGAATTAAAAGATATTTAATCATTATATGCTTTTATTTTGGCTCATAGCTAAGCTGATATTAATAGTTTCAGGTTTTTAATGTAAATAATTAACTAAAATTTTTGTTTTATAAAATTAAGGTTTTGCTTTGATATTTAAATGTGATATAAAATTTTACTAAAAATAAAAATATATATATTTAAATTAATCAATAATTAATTCAAAAAAAAAAAAATAAATAAAACTGAACATTTCACCGAACAAAGAACCTTTGAGCTTGAGTAAAGCTCGCGTGCAACTACCTAATAGAAATACAACTAGGCCATGAATACATTTAAAAAGAACAAACAAATTTTTTTTAAAGGAAAAATACTTTAGTCTTCGAACAAAAATTTACAAGAGATATTGAGAAAAAATGTTTAAAAAAAAATATCTTTGTATCAATTATGTGCCATCTTCTCGTATATCTTGACTTGTCACGCAAAACAAATGTGTTGCAATCAGGGCCTACTGAATATAGTCGTGAGAAAACGCTTCTTGTTTAATATCGATATTATCATAGTATCCTACAGATGCGGGCGGCAACGAGTTCACCGATTGAACGCTTGATGATGCGCTTGACGAATTTATTGAGGATGGCGGTGTATGATCTGACGGAAAACTAAATACTTCTTTCATTAGTGGTCGAACAAATTCTGAGTCTGATTTTTCGACTACTGTCCTCTCGAACCATTTGGCCAAGTCGTTTATTTTGCTCACTTCAAACAGCATACCTTTAAGCACCAAATTGGCCTTGTTCCCACATCCCAATCGGTCAGATAGACTTGCAAATGCCAAATTCATATACTTTTCTTGATAATTTTTAATCAATACTCTCTCATCTGCATTTAGAGTATCATTAATCGGATCAAATAGTACTATCAGCATCAATAGTTTTATGTAAATCAAATCGCCTTGGCACAAATCGTGTAAATTAATAGTAATTGTAATTATCTTAAGGTAAACATCGTCGCCATAAACAGATTTTAGCGAATCGGCCGAAAATGCCGTATCATCAGTATCTGGCTCTTTGAAACTATTCTCTTGTTTATTATAAGAATTAATACCATGAATTTGTATAATGGTCATCATGTTTTGTTTTAGCAATTTAACCATTAGGTCATGGTTTAAATTTCGAAAATCTGAAATAAGTTTAAAATAGAATATAATTCTTCTAACACCCAATTCGGTTAAATTAATTGTATCATTTATGTTATCAGAGTCTTTGGGCTGGCCGTAAGCTTTGACCAGCTGAATGGCCTGTTTGTATGCATCGCGTATAGCTTCTATAGCTGATTTGTCGAATTTTGATTTCGTTCGATTTTGTTCTTGTTCATTGAGTGATGGTGACGACGAATTAGAGGGCGGCTGTGATGTGATCGACTGTGGTGACATATTTGAATAAAGGGCGACAGCGTGTAATTTTTTTGATTGATCATCCATGCTCTTTCTTGAATCGTCGTTATCGTGGTAGTAGTTGGCCAAGTGACTAGATGTGTTTGGATAGGATGGATACATGCTGGGCAGCGAGTGAATTTGCACTTGATTATCGGCAAAATATGTACCGTTAAGGGACGATTGTTGCTTAATTATGTCGATCGGGTATTTCTTTTTCTCATCGCCACTTTGTCGGTTTTGGTCCATTGGTTTTTGATCTAAAAGCGAGTGACGCCTTCGTCGGCGTCTTCTTCTTATTGGTTTAACTATCGATGATGTTATCGATTGCTCGTTTTGTGACATGCACTCCGAAACATTTCCGTCTAAAAAAAAAAATTAAAAAATTAAATTTTTTTAATTTTAAAAAACAAAAAATTATCTTATTTACTAAATTTTTCTAAAATAAATCAAAAGTACCTGATGTTTTTTTCTTTCGATTTTCCTCTATTTTGCGTCTTTTTTCTTCGCGTTCCATTTCTGTCATTATCCAGTCACGTCTCATGCCCAAATTGAAGCATTTTACAATGCGACATTTTTTGCATTTTTTTCTTGTTTGAATATTTATCTCACATTGGTTGTTATTTGAACATCGAAAAAGATTCTTAAATAATTAAAAAAATAAATTATTTTTTCTCTTAAATGAAAATAAGTATTATAATAATATAGATTATGATTAAGATTTTTAAAAATAACTATCTATAATTATATTGTCTATTTTTAATTTTAAAATTAATTACCAATGGTCTAAAGGCGTTTCGCCTGAAAAAAGCCTTGCATGATTCGCAAGTAATGGCATCAAAATTATATCCATTTGCAGGTGCTCCACAAACTACACATATCAGTTCACCTTTGGGTCGTTTGAGATTGCTAGAAGTGGCACCCATACTGGATTTATCCTCTTCATCTGGCTCCTCCTCGTATTCCTCTTCATCATAATAGTCGTACTCGTCTTCGTTAAGCTTTTTACCTCTGTTAAGCTGATGCTGAAGCTCTAAATGCAACTGAAGTTGTTGCTGGTTCATTTGCGCACCAAAAGTATAATTATGATTGGAGCTCGTTTCAAATGGAAGGTTTGAATTATACGTAAAATTTTGCATTTTTTTATAAAAAAAAATAATCTAAAATAAAACAATATAAAATGAATAAATTAGTTTTAAAATATGCTTTAAGAAATTTTTAAACATAAAATATTATAATAGTTTTGTTTTGGCAATGAAATGGTAAAGTAATGAAAATAAATATTAATTTAAACTATTTAAAATACTTGACGGACTTATATAGCAAATGAAAAATAGATGTTTGTCCTCATAAGCAATTAACAAATTGTTATCGATGGCCTATTGATTTCACACGCTCTAGCCGATTACACATAACTGTCCTTTAAGCAGAACGTTTGTTATGTAATTAGTGGTTTGCCACTGAATGAATGCAACCATAATCACTGTCTTTTTTTATTGTGTCTAACGAGCACATTCTATCTGACATATAAATTATTATAATTGGAAAAAAATTAAATAATTTGATTTCTAAACGCTTTTTTGATTTCAAAAAGCATTTGAATCCAAAAATTTTAGAAGAAAAAATTCAGAAACAATTTTAATGATTGTTTAGATAGAACTTGAGCTCTTGAATATTCTCTCAGGAATATTGAAATCGATTTCTGATACTTAACTAAATGAATTAGCTTTGTTTTTAGATGATCCTTATGTAGCGCGTTGACTTACTAGTTTTGGCTAAGAATAAAGCTTGAAAGCGCGCAATTTGAGCTCTATTTCTGCATATTTATTTTAAGGTATTGCGCACTTGGAGGCCACCTCCTCAAAGCATACTATCATATCCAATTTATACCATTCTTCATAGATCACTGCTTGCTTAACCTCAAAATTCTTGAAATTTGTTTAAAAAATTTCCTCAAATTTATGTCGGTGGTTTTAAAAATAGGCTAATTTAATCAAGTGATTAGAAATCATCAAAGTATAATGATAAATTAGCCAATGTCTCTCCCAGACGATCGCTTAGAGTTAAGTTATTCCGAATTTCTAAAGTTTATGCCAAATTTTAATTTAGAATTGTTTGCCTAGCGATAAAAAGGTAAACTACCTATTTATTAGAGTGTTTTTTTTTTAATTACTTAATGAACAAACACTCAGAAAAATAGATGCAAAAACTAAAATTAAAATTTGGTAAATTTAAATCAATAAAAGCGAAGATGTCTAAGACCAAAGTGTAGAGCTTAGCCTATCTAAATATCGAATCTAAATTCTACACGAACTAACCATGTCAAGCGATTAAATTTAATAAATCGTAATCGTTTACGAACTTGCCAACCTAAATTATAAAATAAAATCTTAAGAGTGCAAAATATTACGATTAGTTTTAAAATAGAAATTAAAATAAAATTCTAAACTAAGAGAGTTTCGAAAAGCGCTATTTCTTTTTAGTTTAAAACCAACCTGAAGAGGGTAAAATTAGAAATTTTTTATGAATTTTTCAAAAGCTTTAAATATAAAAGAGAAAAACATTTTTCTTATAAATTTATATTGATTTGTCGTCGATTCGGCTTAAACAAATAAGCTCAGTTACCTTGGTTCTCATCCGTATTTTTTTTCTTAATTTTCTAAACAAAAATAATTAAGCTTCATCGATTAAAGAACTCTTTAAATTCACAAATAAGCACATGAACTTGACAACAACTATACTTAAAAAAACAAAATTCATTCCTTGAACTGACAATATGTTGATAAACTCTTAAATTTTTAAAATACAAATTGGTGATTTAAATTCAAATGTAAACTTTGATTTTCACTGAAACTTAAAAACAAAAATTTGAATATTTGAACGCACATTTCTGTACGCATATTAATATTTGCATGCTTCTAAAATGTTTGACTAATAGTTGTAGGACTAGAATTGCTTTTGTGGATAGTTGAAGCAAAAATTAATTTTTAGAACTAAATTTTTTGCGCTTGAAACTTCGGCTTAGAAAAAAAAATGCAAACTGGTAAGTGTTGTTTTACATCGAATTTTGTATTACGGTAGAAGTAAATCAAGTTTGTTTAGAAATGATGAGTCCAGTGAAAAATCAGGCCAAAAACGGCTTAGCGTTTGAGGTGATTTTGGACGTGCCAAAAGGAAATACCCCGGCTAAGCTGACACCACAGAATACTCCCAGCAGACAGTTGACTCAAGAGGATATTTTAATCAAGCTACAGCGCGCTGAAGAGAGAAGACAGTCGCTGGAAATGGCTAAACTGAGTGTTATAAGCGAGAAAAATCAAAAGATTGAAGAAGCAGCTAAACTACGTGAAGAACAGAGCTTGAATTTCGCTAAACAGACCGAAAAAAAACTAATAAGTAAATTGGAATCAAGTAAAGAGAACAGAAATACTTTAAAAATGAATTTAATGGAAAAATTAAAAAAGACTGTAATTAGATTGATTTTTCAACAATGTTTTTACATAACTAACTTTGAACTTATTAAGGATACCAAGATAGCGCAAATTAAAGAAATAGCTTCATCGACTGCCAATATACTGGAAGAGAAAATAATCAATAAACTAATAGCTGCCGAAGAAAATCGTTTGGCCAATATTTCCGCATTGACCGAAAGACTTAAAGAACATGTATGGATCTAATTGTTAATAAAAAAAGAACAAAATTTTTAAACGCTTGTTTTGTTTTAGGAAAAACATGTTGAAGAGGTCAGAAATGCTACCGTGGTTGGAAAAGACGAAGAACTTGAAGAAAAAATAATAGTCAAATTGCAAAATGCATTGGATAACCGTGAAGATCATTTGGATAAAATAAAAGAAAAAATGAGAGAGCATGTAAATAAATTTTAAAAATAATCCATAAAATTTTATTTATTAAAAATTATTATTTCTTCAAGGCCAAACATATTGATGAAGTTAGAGAAAAAGCTCGCTTACAAAGTCCAAATTCAAGCTCTTGTTTTGAACAAAGTTGAAAAAATAATTTTTCTACATTTTAATCATATTTTTTATACCAATCTATCTAGTCAATTAACTTTGGACTCGAGATATTCGATTTTTTTTTAAAAGTTTTATATAAATTCTAATTAAATAAATTCGACTGATTTTCTCAAAAAAAAATAAATAAATAAATAAAAATTTAAGTTAAGCTTTGTAATTCTAATGGTCCATGGACTAGCCATGCGTAAAAAGGGTCATAAACTCGATTATAGCTTCTGCAATAATCAATGATAAGATCTAGACTGAACAATCCTTGGATAAATATATTTGGAATAGAAACACTTTGCCTTAAGACACTAAACTTTTTTTAAAAAAATCTATTTATTTTTGACCTAAAAATAACAACCAATTCGGTCACCAATATCTCCTTCGGCATTCTATTTTAAAAAGTATAATATTTTTAAATCGACTTGGTTTTAATTCTATTTAAAAAGCTTATCTGCTGTTCGAAAATTAAAATATTGTTTTTTAGTTATTACTTTCTTAATTGATAAATAGAAAAACGCTGGCAATTTTATAACAAATCTTAAAAAAATTTCAAGTCATTTTAAATTAAAATAATTATTTTTTAAATGATCCTAAATTCGCTAATGTGTTGAAATAAAATTTAAATTGGTTTGCTTACCGAAAGACAAAAACTGATAAAAATCGTGATGAATGAGCACGAATAAAATAAATCTTTAAAAAAAAAAAGAAAAATTATAATTTCTTAACTAATATTTAAACAAATTTAAGATGCTCTAGAACTATTGCATGCATTTTAATTTTTTTTTATTCTTATCAATCTAGAGCTTATTTTTTAAGAATTCGAAAAAAAATATTTTTGAGAGATATAATCAAAAGACCAGTTAATCCTAATGACACTGATACTTGGAAAAATTTATATTTAAAAAAATAAATTTAAAAATCGATAATTAAATCAAATTTCGATAAATAGGAAAAATGATATCTACACATAGAATTTCTCAAGCCTTTCATTTTTATGAATAGAAAAATTCTTTTGAATTTCTATTAAAATTCATTTTGAAATAAACAACAATAAGAAAAGCGAGGCTTGAATTCATGAGCATTAAAATTCTTAAATTCATTTGATTTAAATATTGATATGTTTTGTCACCTGACTTGTCACTTGGTATCTTTGATCTCGATCGCAAATTTTATTTAATTTGAAGCTAAAATTTCTAATCGATTTTCATCATCCGAAACTAAACATCAGCTAAAACCAGCGTCATACCATTTTTAGGTTCTTTAAATTTGGTTTATCTAAACATTAATTTATTGAAGTTGAAATTTGAGAGCTTATTAGATTTAAAACAGATTGTTTTTAGAAAAATCCAAATGGATATAGATTATTTATTTAGTTCTTAGAATAGAAGCAATCTACTAAGCTGCGTGTATTTATATTTAAATGAATAACCGAATAGGTTAAGATTAAATAAATTTTAATTTAAAAATATATTCATTGTGATTTGAAAAAAAATATAGCTAATTTAGATTTTTTTTAACTACACAAAATATTCGACTCTTTGCAAAACTATGTCAAAAAGATGAACTTTATTATTTGGTTTAAGTTTTAAAGGGCTTCTAATAAGAGTATATTTTTAGATTTAAGTGCAAATAGGCATTTGCAAGTGTTTGAATTTAAGCTAAAACTACGCCCCCGAAATAAGGCTTTGCTTACGCTTATATTTTACCAATATGCGTATAACCAAATTAATTAGTTTTTTCTAGCACATAGAAATGAAAACTTAAGCAAAAACCTCGATAAAACCCTTTATTTTAAAGCAATTTTTAGGAAAAAATTGATTAATATACCATCTATTAATTAATTGTCTAAAACATGGTTGATTGATAATGGAAGTTTATTAATTTAAATTCGCAAAAAATATTATCTCATAGATAAAACTAGTAGGATAGAAAAAAATTAGAGCTACTAAAAAATAAGCTAATAAAAAATAGCTAGAATTGAATTTTTTTTCAAATTTAAACCGTAAATTTCTATTATTTCCATGGAGAATTATTAAATTCATTGAATGTTTAATAATTTTGGTTATGTGTACTGTTATTTTAAATAAATAAGGAAAACTTGTGATACAGTGTTATTTCAATCTAAATAGCAAAAATTGTACTTATAAATATTATTTTAATAATATGGCTAATGATTATAAATAGGCTAAATGATTGTTTTTATTATTCAAATAGGAAAAATAAATTCGGACTAGCCAATTTGTAAATAATCGATTTGTTTTATTTACCTTTCTTATTTTATTTATGATAATTTGAAAAACAGTTTTGTAAAAAACCGTATTGAAAATACAAAAATATAAAATGAACCTTGTACTGTTCTAGTCATAGGTTAAATTTATTTTTTTTACATAGCATTTGAACTTTATTTATTCAAAAATTCAGATCAATTTTAACATCCCTTAGTTATTATTTTAAGTCAAAAATAAAAATAAAAATTAGTTAATTTGATTTTTGAATAACCCAATAATTTGAAAAAAAAATAGAATTCAAAATTAAATTTAAATAGAAGCTAATAAAATTCATTTTGTTTTGATTATGGGGAAAAATATTTTTTTCAAATCTAAAGCAATGATTAAATATTCTAAAATTTTTCGCACAAAATTTTAGTAAAAACTGGCATTTCAGAAATTCAATCAATGGTTTAAATACTTAATTTAATTATAAATGTACTTATAAATTGACTCGTTTATTTAATCTAGTTTTTTCTTGAAAATAAAACATAACTTGTTAAGCTATATATTTTTTGTAAACTTATGCTAATTTTTCCGAACTTCAGTTTCATTATCTTGGGCAAATTTGATTCAAAACTTTTTAAATTTTCATTAAAATTTTGACTAAATTAATGCAATCTTTTGATCCCAAGAAAGCAAAACTCTTAAATTTATTCTTTCGAAATTTGTGGCATTAACAGTTGAAAATGAAAGCTTTAAACTAGACTGAACCTTACGAATAAATACTAAAAAAATTAAAAGTTTTTTCAATTAGGTTAAAGTGAAATCTAATTTTAAGTCTAACAAATGAAAAGAGCTTGATGCCATACTATCAAAAGTGTTTTTAAAATCTTTAAAATTAAGAAGCCGAAGTTTTTTCAAGTGTTACTCGAAATTTCCTTTAATTAATATATAGTTTCTTTTCCTTTCAATCAGTTAAATTCCAGCTCACATATTTATTTTCTGATTCAACCCCGAATTCTCATTTATATACTAAAAATCAATATTTAGACCGATCATTATTTTTATATGGCCTAAAAATGCTGTTTACAAAAAAAAAACTTAATAATTCACTGTACTAAAAAAGGCGTATCATTGTGTTTAGGAAATCACGTTTCATGTCCGAAAGATCATGATATTTTATCAAACACAAAGATATACCTTTAGACATAAATTTTCAGTAAAGAAAAAAATAAGCATCTTTTTGCGTTAATTCGATAAAAAAACATGGTTTAGTTTCACATAATTTTCATAATTATGACTAAATATTTAACTTTCTAAAATGGCAACTGTTTCTTTTCTCTAGTTTGTTCGAAAAAAACCAAAATGCTCTCAAATAATTAAATGTATTTTTACTGCTAATACTAATAAGAATGAATTTAAAGCCATTCAAAAGTCGCTGACATGAAAATAAAAAATTTAGATATATATTTTTAAGAAACATCATGAAAAACCTAATCTCAACTCAAATAATTTAGATGAAAATTAAATTTTTTAATTCTATTTAACTGAATTCCTGTAATATTTAAAAAAAAAATAAATAAACTATTACATAAATTGTTAAACTTTATTTTTAAACCTTAACCTAATTTTCTATTATGCTAGAAATCTTTGTTTTTCTATATGTATATAAAAAAACATCGTTAAATAAAATTAATCAAGATTTAGTTTTATTTTATTATATGCACTCGTACGATATTCTCTAAAAGAACATTTCAATTATGACTTAATTCATCAATTCATTTTAAACAAATAGCAAATATTATGCTTGCAAATAAATAAATAAAATAATTTCATTAAAAAAAAAATCTTTTGCACAACAACAAAAATAAATGTGTAAAACAACAGAAATATTTAAATGAAGCAAATTGTCAAATTTTCTCTAAATTAATGACTAAAGCAAAACCTTTTAGTATTATTATTTTTATTTGTCTAATAATTTTATATGTTCATATATTTATCTAAATTATCAATAATTAAGTAATCTACAAGAAAAGTTCGTTCCATATGTAAAAATGAATTTGTCAATTTGATGAATTAAAAGTAATAAAAAGTGAGTCTTGATAAATAACTGTAAAATTTATCAGAATGTAGAACTTTTGAATGCATTGCGCATTTAAAAAAAATTATTGTTTTTCTTACCAAAGACCATATGCTTCATTTAGTTTATTTTAATTATTCATATTTTTTTTTTAAATCCACATTTGATCGATCAAAATTTATCATTTATTTTTGTAAGAATTATTAACATGTGTTAACTTATAATAATATATTATCTCATGAATTTGTAATTCTGGCTAATAAATTTTAACGCGACTGAATTATATTCGTACTTTTAAGTTTAATATTTTCCTGATTATTTAGAATATTACTATCTGATATTTAGATTTTGTTAAATTCTAATTATTGATTTTTGAAGAAATTTGAGATAACAAGCATCTATTTTCTAAATCACTTGATTGAAATATACTTTTAGAAAAATATATTAATAGAAATACATAGATTAATATTCCAATATGAAGTTTATTATCTTAAAGGCAGTTAAGATGGGTTCTTTGAGAATAAAATCAATTTTAAAAAACAAAAAGTGATCTTAACTTTCGATCTAATTCCGCTATGCATTGAGGAATTAAAAAAAAAATAAAACAAAACTGATGTATTCAGATTTTAGTATAAATAAATAATATTACTAAAGTGTTTTAATTTATTTTATTTATGATCCTAGAAAAATAAAGGTAAAATTAACCAAAAATGTAAAAACTGATTTATTTGTATTAATATTTAAGCATATTTTTAATATTTTTGCAGACATACAAAAATATTGGTTTTATTGGCCCATCGACCACAATATGAATAAAAGTTTTACTGTTTCTAATTTTTAAAATGTTTTTTTTTCATTTTCGTTAAATATTAATTTTGAATTAAATTAAATTAACAAATAGTTAACAGTTTATTTTTTTTTTAATTGAAATTAAAAAAATTTACCAATTGATTTGAATAAAATGTTAATGATGAAAAGTTAACATTTTATTTATTAAAAAAAATATTTTATTGTTTTTTGTTTAATAATAATGAATTATGTGAAGGAAAAAAAAGAATCAATCAACTTTTTAATAAAATTTTTCTATTTTTCAAAGTCCAATTTAATTGATAGGAAAAACTAATTCCTTTAACATTACTTATTTTTTTAAAGTAATAAAAGAATAAATTCAAAAATTTATACTTTTGAAATTTTATTTTTATTAAAAAAAAGATAAAAAATCCTGGTTCGTCCGAGCTGTAAATAATACATACATTGAAAGGAACCTTTTTTACTTTAAAATATAGACAATTTTTTTGAATAATGCATTTCGTGCAGTACCAAAATAAAAAATAAAAAAAATTTAGAAAAATTTATTTTTTATTAATTTATTTTTTGTTTTAAAATCAAGCCTTGATAACACATAAAATTACGAATCTCAAAGTTTGAGACTGAAATAATGATAATTGATTATTTAAATAGCTAGGAAAAAGTTCATCTAGTCATAAAAAATTAATCTTTTTTAAAATATTTAAAAAAATAACTTGAAATCCATAAGAAAGCATCGAAAAATATGTAGCATGTCGTATGAAGAATTCGCCAGGTATCAAGTTTGGAAGAAAGCTGATTGAGAGAGAAAATGCAGAAAGCTTATTCCAGAAATAGTAGAATCAAAGAATAAATTAACCAAAGAAAAAATATTAAAATTTTCAAAGCTTGAACTGATTAAACGATTCTTAAAATTAAAATAAATTTTTTTTTTAAGGATTACAACAGCCATGATATTACATTAATACCGTATACCGTTAAAATTCAAAAAACCTGCAAAATAATGCTGGATTATAAACCAAAAATGAGGGCTTGACCTTGAAAAATCGAAAACTATGAATTATTAATTTACGGGCAATTGAAAATTAATATTTTTAATTATTTTATTTATTTTTTATAATTTATTTGTAAAATTAAATTTTGAACATGAACTCAAATTTGATTTATAAATTTCAGTTTTTAATAAGGGGTCAAGTCAGCATTTTCAGTTTTTGACCCAGCATTATTTTGCAGGTTTTTTGAATTTTAACATCGCTTCAAAACCTGATATATGCATTTTTATGCACGCATTTCAAGGGGGCCCTTTTTAACATGAGAAGAATGGTCGCTTATACGTTTACTAAAACTTAAGTATCAAAAGTTATCCCATGCATGACATCGGAAGGGATTTAGGTAATTTTGTTAGAAATTTCATCATTAATTTTAAAATTTATTGCTACTTAAAAATAAATCTAAGAGATATTCTTAAGCTAAATTTTTTTAAATTAAAGAATTTATTTTCATTGCTTTAAACAAAAATTTAAAATTTAGCCATAAAAATATAATCAATTAAGACTGAAAGATATATTTGTTTCAAAATTTGAAATTGCAAATCTTATTAAAATTTTCAATTTTTAAAAGCTAAAAAATGACAAAAACTAAGAAAAAAAGCGCTAATAAAAAAAATAAAAATGATCACTTTTTAAATTCAATTATATTTTTTATTTTGTTAAAAATCTTTCTGTAAAATATTTTTATTTTTATTTTTAAAAGATATTTATTAATTTTAAAATCCATATCATTCTGACTTATATTTAGATTTTATGCCATTCATCAACAATTTAAAGATCTAATACCTTGAACAAATCAATAATCATTCTTTAAGCTTAAATTTACTAAAATCTACCAAATTTAGTTAATTATTTTTTGTCAAATAAAATTAAATTTTAAAGAAATTGATAATTATTTTTGATACATATTAGAGGCATTTAGAGATCTTACAATTTTTTTTTCACTCAAAAACTGAGAATATGTTAATCATGTTTTATTTTATTAACCTTTTTTTAAGAAAAATAATGTTGATTTTTAATAATTAAAAGAAAATATACTATTCATGAATTACTTTTAAATATTTTTCATGCGCTGATTCATCATTTTAGTTTTATTAGATAATTCCAATTGAAATAACTAAAATTACTTAAAATTTAAAATTTTATAGAATAAAACAAAAAAAAATAAAATATTAATTAATTTCATTTCTTTCAATCAATCTTGAACAAGTTTCTTACAAAACTGATTAATGTTTTCATGCTTACAATATAATTATTGAATAATTATTTAACTTATGAATTCAATTTTTCTATGAGCCAAGCATTTAAATTGAAATTTAAAATCATCGAATATTATTTACTGCTATTAAAGCATTTAAATTTTTTATGCTTTTAAAAATTATTGAGTATTGTATTATATTATTGTAACTTCGATATAAAAAATTTAAAAAATTTTTTCATAAACTTAAAAGAGTATAAATTATATAGAAATAGAGAAGCCAAATATTAGATATCGTGTTTAGATTTTTCTAGATTTCGCCGATAACAGAAAATAAATTTGCCTTTTCTAAATAATTTTTAATGTTCAATTCTATGCCAATAAAAATTAATTAATGAACAATTAAAATTATGCTAATAAAGTTAATTTTCTAATACTATTTTTAATTTCTGGTTAAACCTTAAAAATTTTATTATTTTTTATTAATAATTATCATTTCTACGCATGAAAAAAATACCAAATTCTCAAAAACTTCCACTTTACTTTTTGTTTTAACTTGAATATCTATTAAAAAAAATAAAAATAATTTAACAACAAAAATTTGGTTTCATTTCAAGTACATAAATTCAAGTATTAATTATACAGATTTAAGCCACCAAAAAAAAAATTTAAATCTGATTGAAAATTTTTTACATCCGAAATCTACATTACTGTACGCGCTGCGATTATAATCAATTTAAAATTTTTTTCGAGTAAAAAAATGCTTAATCTAATTTTTTAGAAAATTAATACTAAATTAGATTAATACTCTTTAAATTTTATTCTGATGTTAGTTTTGCACTCAAATCTTATAATGTTTTTGGTAATAATACAAATACAAGGCAATTTGCCATTAGAATAAGGATTCGTTTTTTCTGTTTGTAATTTACTATTAATGAGGAAATGAATAGAGGCTGGGCTTCATTCTGAAAGCTATTAAAGCTTTTCAGAGAAAAAATTCAAAAGAAACAAAAAATGAATAAAATGAATTTCAAAAGAAATTATCACAAAAAAATGTCAGTTTTTTATTAATCAAAATAAAAAATAATTTTTTATTTTTTGCATTTTTTAAAAATAATTTTTTTTAAATTTTTTTAAATTAAAAATTATTTTTTATCTTTTATTTTAAAATCGAGTATTGATGACTAAAGCTTTCAATGTTTGATGCGGACCTAAACGCGTGATTACGCTATTAGAGCATGCACTCAAAGATAACAACATTATAGCATGGGTGAGATGTACTTTGGTGCATGGTCCAAAGACGTGTTTTAACTTATGTTGCTGCATAATCTAACGAGGGAATACGGTAATTTTATTAATTTTTAATTTTATTGGTTTTAAGAAATTTGGTACAAAATAAAAAAAATAGAACAAAAACTGAAATTTTAGATTGTCCGGAAAATTGTCTTATTCTGTATTTTACTTATCTTTTCGTTTATTTTTTTTTACTAATTATGTAACATTGATACCAACAGTGTTTTTGTACACGAATCTAGCTTCCATAGTTGTCTTCCTGCATCAGTCTGTTTGCTGAAGCTTATTATTATTATAATTTTTTTTTCAAACGCAAATGATAAGATGAAAAAAGGGCACTTTTTTATTATTTTTCAATAAATATTTGATTTAAATATTTTCTAAAATTTAGCACAATGGAACAAAAAGTTTAACTTAAAATTTTGTTCCAAAAAAAAAAAACTCTAGATGAACATAATGCAAATTATTGCTCAGATTCTTAAAACAGTTTCAAAAAAAAAATAATTTTTTTAAAAAATTTTGCACAACAAAAAAAAACAAAATTCAATCAATTTTTTTTTTAAATTTTAAAATAAGATGTCATAAATCGAACACTGAGAAAAAATTCCTAAGATTTTCTATAAATGTTACTAAGAAATAGTTTATATAAGAAATAATCTAAATCGAAAAAAAAATTATTTGAAAAATGTTTCTTTAGAGCAGGCTCTTTACTAAACATTATGCTAAACCTTGTTGCAATCTAACTTCTACAGTTAATATTATTACTTTTATTAAATATTTTAACAAGTTCAAAATTTTTTTAGAAATAAAATTGATTTTTTTTTAAATCAGATTAAAATGTTTTGTCAATTTTATATTAATTTAATTATCTTAAAAACTAATTTAAATTCGATTTGTTAAAATTTTCTAAGTTTTCTGATTAGAAATGTTAAACTAAGCATTGATGTTGAATAACAGCTCATTCAATTTTGAAATAGTTTTAATTCGACAAACCCTTCGATTTAAATTTTTGAAAATAATTCAACATGTCTTTTGGACAATTTCAATGATAAGATTTTTGATTTCTTTAAGATCTGAAATAGAATTTTCTTATTTAATTTTCTTTATTGAAAAAACTGAGAATGATTAAAATTTGAGTTTAATTTATTTACCTACTAATTATTTCTAAGCCTTAGATAACTTTTTTTTAAATTATAGTCAATACTTACCCGATCCTCAAAATTATCAAAAATTTATAATATCAATAAAACAATTATTTATTCATTGATTAAACCTATTAACCGAATAAATAGTAAGAAAATCATGCTAAAACTTGTCAATCTAATTGCTTAACTCGCCATGGAAACTTAAAATGTTTTATGTTATTATTATTTACTAAATAGGAAAATTATTTAAATTATGTAATATAATTCTAATAATTTATATGGAATAAAAATTATAAAAAAAATATTTCAATTTACTGTATTTTAGATTTGGCTATTTTTGTAAAAAAAAAAATTTCAAAATTTTTAATTTAATTGGCACCTGGTTTATTCATTTTAAATCGTTTTGAAATTATATTCTTAGACTTTTTTCTGTAATTTATTTTGTTAATAACTTGTTCCATTCTAAGAAGAGACGTTTAGTCAAAAATCCCAAACATTTGATTATTTAATTGATAAACCAACTCATTATAGAACTTAATTATCAATACATAGTTAAAAGTCTAAGGATCACCTGTTGCACTTATTCATTTTAAAACAGATTAATAGTTTTCTATTTATTTTATTCAGTCATTCAGTCCAAAGTTCTATTCGTAATGAATGTTAATAGATTGAAAATCGAAAAATCTTTAGAAATGACGTCTACTGATTAAAATTTAGGCTAAATTGTAGAAGCGATTGATTAAAACAAATTAGTTGTGAATGTTATAAAGTAAATTAATCATCAAAAATTCTAAACCACTAAAATGTCCGATTAAATCGGGACAAAACAGATGGGCTAAAAGGAAAATTTTAAATTAAGTATTTATCGTGTTAAATTTATTAGAAAAATAATTATAAAAATAACGAGACCAAATTCAGAAATTTAAATATGTCTACATGTATAGCCGAACCTTAGATTTAAGATATAATTGGTAAAAATTACATGGGCTTTAAGTCTGGTGATCTCGCAGACTATTGAGGTTTTCAACAATTTCGATTAAATTTTATCCCCAGGCTATCTTACTTAAATAATAAGTGAACTGACCATTTAAGAATAACACTTTTTTATACCTGAAAATAATAGCTGAGCTTTTTAATTCAGTTCACAGGTTATATTTATGAAAAGAGTAAAGACAAGTTATATAGATTAAATTATAAAACAAAAAATAAATAATAGTAAATTCAAATTCAAATTAATTTTTTTGTATTTTTCTTTTTTTTCTGTATGTACCATTCGATCCCAATCTGTGGCAAAATTTTTTATATATTGGTCCCAAGCAAAAGATAAAGTTTCAGTCTCCAGTTTTAATAATTTATTGACTATTTCAGCCGATTCTTCGCTTGAATAAATAGCTTCATAAGATGTTTTCTCAATTCGAAGTGCTTTTCTCGTCGTTTTTATCTAATTTTGTTGAATTTTTCGCTACTTTACTTTATCTTCTTTATTTGAAATAGAGTTAATATTATTATTTGTCCAATGAAAAATTTTATATTCTTCACATTTTTCATGAATAATTTTTCTCTGATGTGAAGATAAATCGACAAATGAATAGCTATGGCCTAAATCCTCGTCTAAATCCTGCTTGTTCTTCTCTGAGTGTAACATCCAAAGAGTTTCTGATTCTTTCCAGAATTATAACACAGAATGCCTTGTTTGCTATAAGTAGTTTTATTCCTCGCCAATAGTCACATATCATTTTGTTGCTTTTCTTTGGAAGTTCGACTATTAGGCCTTTTGATCAGTTCTCTGGTATAATTTCTTTTCGGCATATTTTTTTGAAGAGATCGTGCAGTATCCATATTGTGATCCTCTCATCAGCTTTCAACATTTCTGCTGTTATCCCGTCAATACCGGGGGTTTTTCTATTTTTTAGAGCTTTTGCAGCAGTTTCTATTTGTTTTTGGCAGCGGAAGAGATTTTTGAATTCGTAAAGCATAAAAAAAAAGATGGATATCCGATGAGACATGGGCCCTGATAGTTGAGAGAGGAGAAATTAATTCAAAAATGCTTCAAGCAAAATCTGACTGAATACGGGAGAAATTAGAAGCATAATATTGTATAAAGAACAGAAGATTGTATAAAGTAAAAAAAGGAGCAAGAAATTATATAAACCAATGTGCGAGTGAAAGAGAAAAAGCCAGCTCAAAAGGGGACTTACATATGCTTCACAAGATCACTAATGCAATATTTGGCACTTAATAGAGAAGAACAACTTTAGTGAAAGACAAAGAAGATCGTGTCTTAACAACTGAAAGAGAGCAAGGGTTGAACACTTTAAAAAGATTCTAAATAGATCAGAACCAAAAGAGCAATTACAACCAGAACCAGCTAGAACTGATCTAGATATTGACATCGAAGTGCCAAGCCAAAAAGAAATAGAAATTGCTATAAAGGCTCTAAAAAAAAAAGGCAAAACTTGGCCTTATAGAATTCACAATCGCTCGTGCCCGACCATCTTATATTTATCGCTGGCTTAGTTATCTCTCCGACACTATTCCTAATAGTGATTGATTATGTAATAAAGAAAACAACTGTCACTGCCAAGGGTATACAATGGGGGTTAACAACCAAGCTTAGACTTTTCGGATGATCTGGTGTTAATATCTAGTACAGAAGAACATATGCGTATAAAGACACAAGATTTGGCGAACAACGCTAAACCAACTGAAATCGAAATAAATGTGGCCGAAACGAAAGTTATGTGTATAACGACTAAATTGTACACCCCGTTCACCATTAATGATTCACAAGTCGAGTGTTTAAACGAATCGAACGAAAGAACGAACATACTTAGGAAGCACCATTAGCACAGCAATGGGAGCACAAAGAGACATTAAGAAAAGACTAGCTAAAGCAAAGATTACTTTTGATAGACTCCGACCAGCATGGAAATCAACCAGCTATAGCAAGAAAACAAAACTCAAACTTTACAATTCTGTAGTAAAAGCAAAACTGATGTACGGAAGTGAATGTTGGGGAATGTTTGGATCTGATAAAAGAAATCTGAACACCTTCTATACTGGAAGC
>PJRA01000272.1:1800816-1817740 GCA_016987375.1 Brachionus koreanus
TTCCAATGGACACCACAAGGGCGACGTAAGGTAGGAAGACCAGTAGTAGCATAGAGGTTAACAATCATGAAAGAGCTCACCGAAATGGGAATTATATGTGGAGATGCAAAGGTGAAGGCGAAAGATCGACTTGAGTGGAAATAAAAAGTAATGACCCTATGCTCTACAAGGAGTGAATAAGGAAGTTTTGCCTGACCTACGTCTGTGTGCCAGTTTTTAATGATTGGAGGTGTAGCAAGTGGTTTTGTTATGGACTGGACATAATCTGTTTACATTAGTACCATCGTGCCACCATCGCGTTTTCCAGTGCGCTCGGAGCTTACAATGTTGTATAGTTTCATATTGGTTGTGTAATTGAAAGTCAGTTGTGTTCGAACAAAAGTTTTCAGTAATGAAAATAATATGAGGTTTTTAGTCGTCAAGTATTTGTAAGAGGTACGGGATTTTATCTTTGAGTGAACGGGCGTTTGTTACTAAAATAGTTGGTAGTTGGTGAGTGAGCGTAGCAAATTTAGATACAAATGGTGACGCAATAGGATTTAGGGTGCTAAGTATGGTAGTGAGCTGATGAGGCGCAGCTCGAATGGTTCGGTGGGTTTATCATAGTTCAAGATTTTTCTTAACGTTCTGAATTATGTCTTTGTGCTGGACGATCACGTAGTTTTTGATTTATCATAGTTCAAGATTTTTCTTAACGTTCTGAATTATGTCTTTGTGCTGGACGATCACGTGTTTCGAGTTTTGTGTAGGACCTTTCTATATTGTACGGATAGATTGTATGTCTCTAGATCATCGTTCAATTTTCTTATCTCTAGCCTTTGTTTGATGAAGCAGCTTGTTGAGCAGGTGTGCGGTCCTCACAAACCATGAAATTAGTGGAATTTATTGCCTTGTGGCGAGAGCACCTTTTAATTGCTTTGACACCAATTGCTTTAAAAAATTCAAATTTCTAAGTTGAAATTTTCGTGAAGCTTGTTTGACAAAAGAAATTTAAAAATATTATTTAAAATTTTTAATAAAATTTTATTTTAGAATTGAAAAATAAAAAAAAGATTTTGATAAAATGGTAAACTCGAAAATAAAAAAAATAAAGAAATAGAAAGGAATACAACCAAATTTTCACCCATTCTTTAAAACGGAATGTCAAAAGCTAAAATATAGCAAATAATTATTGAAAGAATTTAAAATATCCTAATTTAATTAACCAATTTTTTTTTTGAAATTAGTGATTTATAAAAATAAACCTTAAGACTATTTATATTAAATAGAAAAAATTTTTTAAATATTATTACACTCCGTTCATTCATTAGAATATCAAGCATAAAGTTTATTCTTCATTGGCGCACATGTTTCATTCATTAAAATTACCGGATCTGTCTCCATAATTTTAACTACTAAATTATCAATATAAATTTCAAGATCTTTGATTCGAGATTCTTTAAGATCTAAATGTCGTTTTTGGTACGCTATCAATTGCAACAATTCCTTAATGAAAAAAATTCTTAAAATTATTTTTATTTATTGAAATAAACAAGTACATCTCGATCAAAATATTCCAGCTGCTTTTTTAGACTATCAGGCACTGTAATTTCGTCCAATTTGACACCATCTAAGCCTTCCAAATACTTTTTAGCTTTGTCACTAGGCTCTTTTTGATTGATCAAGTCGGGCAGGCCACGTCCATTCACCGTCAAAGACAACTCTTCTTCAGGCTTCATATTTTGTTCATCCTAAAACAAACATATCAAATTTAAAATTTAGTTTTCATCAAAAATAAATTTAAAAAAAAGTGTGGTGACAATTGTCGAAATTACGCGTGATACAAACACAAAAGCAAAACACTGTAACTGCACAAAATAGATACATCAAAATTTACTTGAAAAATGTAATTTTGATCAAAGTCAGGGGTTTTAATCTCATCATTGCTTGCATTAAAGGCTCTTTTTTCGCTAAAATCAAATTTCATGCTCGAACGATTAGACTTAGTCACATTAGAATAGGACACAAATGAATCATTAGTGTTAGCTTCGCGTTCCAAATTCAAATTTAAGTCAGATGTTAAATCTTGGCCAGGAACTAATCTTCTTCTTTCACTCTGTCTGATAATCTAACCAAAATTTAAATTAAAAATAAAATGATAAGATCCTATATTTTTTATTCTAATAAACTAGAACTAATCAAGAACCTGATTTTCTAATACCACACTTCTAAATTGTAAATCCGATCAAAGAATAAAGATAATTTACCCTATTTCTAGATAAATCGCCAGTCTCGGTATCTTCCGAAACTAGCTCGCTCTTGACCAAATTAGACTCGACTATCTCGGGATTAACCTCGTTGGCTTCATCTAATTCTTGGTTTTCTTCTTCGACCATTTGGTCAATTTGACGACTTGCTTCAGCTAAATCAGTAGCCATGTCGGGCATATCGTCATCAATCACGGTTCGAAGTTCTGAGTGACTAAAAGTTTGGAATGCCGAATCCATATCATCGTCCAAATCTTTTTCATTATCAGTTTCTTCTTTCTTTTCGTCTTCATTTTCCATGTCTTTTGCCGTTTCGTCTTTTGATTTTCTTTGTATGGAATAAGAATCTGATGATTCAGAGAGTTGACTTTTGATTTCAACAACTGAATCGCCATCCTCGGAATCTTGGTTTGTTTTGACAGGTTCAAACTGCTCTGCAATTGACTCTTTTTGCGGTTCGAAATTATTCTCAAAATTGGCCTCATTGTCTACCAATGCGTCCGAGAATGTTTCTTCTGGATTTTGCTCGGTCATTTTTAAATCGGAGAATGGGTCGGAGAATAGCTGAACTGTAGTTGAATTATTGAAAAAAGGATCTGCTTGGTTAGAATTGGTGAACGACAGGGATGAGGATGATGAGGAAAAAGGGTCTATATCTATAGAGAAGGTTGACGTCGGAGGAATATTGCTATCCAACTCTTGATTTGTTTTAATATTACTGTTTGTTTGATCGTTTTCTTGTTTTTGAACAAGATTGTCTAATTTTTTTAAATTCTTTATGTTGAAAATGAGAGAGAAAAAATTTTATTAGAGCAATCGAATTTACAATTAAAGCTAATTTACAAACAAAAATAATGACTTTGCCCATGAAAACAGCGGGCAGTGTTTTTTTTTGTTTCTGGAAATTTAGTTTTATTTTCAGTTAATCAAAAGAAATGAGTGCTTTGAGCAAAAGAAAAAGATAATTTTAAAACAAGAGTCATGTGAGGACAATGAATGAAATATTTTTTATCATTTATCATTAATTCAGGGACGAAATCACACTTGATTTTTTGAAACCTAAGATGCTAAATCAGGTTCTTGATTTTAATTTAAAAGAGTTATTTAAAAGTTATCTATTAAAAAATGTTAGATTGTTTGTTTCTAGTTTTTTTTTTAGAGTTTTGATACTTGTGAATATTTAATAAATTCATGTGATTTTAGCTTTTTTAATGCTTAATGGTAAAATGATTCATTTTTATCTTTAATTCTCAAAGTTTTTTACGCTAAAGCTCCATGTTGAAGAATTCATAGATCAATTAAATTGAGTGATAAAAAATTCCAGGTACTCCTCCTCCTCAATTGAGCGCTATTTATACTACTAAACTTTTGTATGAACAATCAAAAATTTAACTTAAAAAATAATTTTACCAGATAATTGAAAAAAATTAACTCAAAACATAAAACCCGAAGAGATTCTTTGGGTACTTAATGTTCCATCTTTTTTTTTTGTATTTAATTAAATAAATTTAATAATTTTTGAATTTTTTTTTTTCAATCAGAAATTAAAAAATTTTAAAATTAATCAATTTTTGTTGTTAAGTATGCTTATTTTAATGTAATTATTCTATAGATTTTGAGTGTTAAAAAACTTGGCAACAAAAAAATAAAATTATTCATACCTATTTTTCAGGTGAGGATTAAAAACAAATAAAAAAATTGAAACTAAAAAAACAACTCATACAACTAAATTTATTAAAAAAACTTTTTAAAAATTTTATACTTTTTTGTTTTTATATATGCGTTCTTAACTGTTTCAGTTTATTTCTTATTTAAATTAGTTTGTTTTTAACTATTTTAAAATAATATTTTGAATTAAATGAGAAAAAAAATTCGAGTTGATATTTATGAGCAAAGTTGGTTCCCAAGTTGAATAGAATTTTTATCAACCAATTCCCTTTAACATCTTCAGAATCAAATTCAAATATAAAAAATTGCTCTTTTGTTCTATATTCTCCTTATGTGAGAATGATAGACACCGTTTCTATCATTAAATTAATTTTTACTTTTTATCACATTTTATGATTTATGGAAAATATTTAAAATTTTTGAATATATTTTGAATTTTTTTTAAACAAAAATGTTTCTCATTGATTTCAGCATTATTCTTGATCAAAAATTTAATTAAAAATGTTTTCACATCTTGTTTTTAAACATTAATTTTTATTAAGAAAAATGTGTTTCAAAAAAAAAGGCTTAATAAATTTTCTAAAATTATTGACTTTGATTCAAATTTTCTTTTTTAAAATATCAATAAATAAATACTTAATTATAAGACGATTGTCCAACTTTTCTATTCAAAATTATATTATTAGTATTTCTGTGTAATTTTTTAGCAGAAAAATCAAAGTCTGCTTAATTTTAAACGCTGAAAGCTGAAAAAAATTTAAAAAGTGGGCAATGTGAAATCTTAGTACAAAAATTACAGTCCAAAAAAGAAAAACTATATAGTTTTTTTCTAGTTATGCAAAAATGGTTCTATAAACAGTACAATGTTGTAAAAATTTGTACAAACTAATTCTAACTTATGTAAATATTCTTCATTTTTCTGTAAAATGCACATCATTTAAAAAACATCAGATAAAATTTGCACTAAATTTCACAGTATTTGATAGAAAGTTTTTTTATAATAAAATTAATCATTAAACTAAATTTCAATTTTATTGAAATTTCAGCAACACAACACTATTAATATTAGAAAAAAATATATTAAAACTCGATTTAAGAAAACTTATTTATTCAAGATACCTTACCTTCATTAAATTGATTAAAAATTGTCAAATGCAATAAAGAATGATAAAAATTTCCAGTTTCAAACCAATTTAGATTTTTGAATAATTCGAAAAATTAATCACAAATGAAATTCGAACAAATTATTAACAAACTAAAAAATTTTGTTTTGATGAAAAAATTTTAAAATTTCCAACAAGTAATTGCTTATTGTTTACACATTTTTTCATCAAATATTCTTCATGCTTCATTGAACATAGAATTTATTCAAAATTTTAACTTAAAAAACGTGCTAATTTAAATCAATTGATGAAAAAACAATTTTTTCAAATATAAAAAAAAAGTTAATGACCAAATTTTTTTGGCAAAGTAAGCATTAAATTAAACTTAATTTAATTTTTTATAAATGCAAAGCTTGGCAAAAATTTTATGCATGCAGAATTATAAACAATACTTGGTCATTGTTAACATGGCAATATGTATCTGCACTAAATTTCATGATTAAAAAATATTTAAAAATCGTTTATTAATATAATTTATGAGCATGATCATTAAAATTTGATCAGAAACTTCAACTTGGCATTGTTTCCTCAAATATCAGCTTGGTTATTTAATTCAAGATAATTCAACTATTTCAATTTATAGACATCTGAAGAAAATATTAAATTTTATGAAATTTTTAATAATTTATTGCCTAAAAAATAGAAATTCTCTCTTTCTAAAGAATGATACTTCTTTATTCAGTGCGTAGCAAAACTACCGCTCTATCTGAATTTCAAAAAAGCCGGCTTCAAAATAATAATCTGTTTACTTAAAAACCTAAAAAAAATGCTTTTTCTTGGGGGAGTAAAATTTTTGACCGGAGCCCCTGAAAGATTCCAAAAAAAAAAGAAGTCTTATCTTCAAGCCGGAATAACTCATATTCAAATATGCATATCTTAATAGTATTCCATCAATTTTGATAGAGGAAAAATTCTTCTACAAAATAGTGGCTTATTTGAGTTATCATGCCCTTATACCAAGACCTTGATCAAAATATGGTAAAATTGGGTTTTTTTCAGTTTTTTTGCTATCAGCTCCGTGGTTTACCACAAAATCCCTATATTTTTTGCAGCTTCGAAAACTAGACAAAACAAATCTTTGAGACCGCTTTATTTTTTTCATAAATTTAACTCGATTTGGTTAATTCTACGATTAAACAAGTACACAAAATATTTTTTCATTTTAAAAAAATTATCACTAAAATAAATTTAAAAAAATCTCTCTAAAACTAAACCTTTTTAAGATAAAAATCACAAAAAAAATACTAAAAATATAATAAATTCAATTTGATTTTATTTTCAAAGTACGACTTAAGAACTTAATTTACGATTTTTTTCAAATTAAATTTTGAATCATTTCACCATACATAATCTAAAATTAATTAGTAATAACAAAAAAAATTAAAAAAAAAAGTAAGTTAGTTAGTTAAGTAAACAAAACCGAAAACAAAACTAAATTTAAAAGTAATTAAATATTAAATTAAACTAATTAGCTTTATAAAAAAGCAAATACTAACCTGATTTCTCTCGAAAGTTTCAACTTCTTTAACAATTTCTTCTTCATCAGAGCTGGCCCAATCGATATGATCATCTTCGTCATCTTCACTTGCTTTCTTAGATAAATTTCTATCATTCGAAGTCTCTAATTCGGATTTTGTAATAGTAACACCAGACGAATTTGTAGCCGATTGAGTTGAATCAGGTGAAAAATGAATATCTGGTACAACTAGAGCTTTTGGCTCCGAATTAGCCTCTTGCTGAATAATCAACGGCTCGATTTTTACTGAGTCGTTTTCAATTTTTTCTGATCCTGTTGTGAACGAAGATGAGAAAATATTGGCAAAACTTGGCTCTTCGGACTTGGCTTCTGGATTTGGAGCTGACAAATATGGCGAAGAGTTTTCTTCGTGTATAATCGAGTCCAAAACATGATGACGCTGCTGGTCATTTGAAAAAGGCATTAATGGCGCAATGCTTATTTTGTTATTGCCATCGGTGTTGTCAGTTTCTTGCTGCATTTTGGCAGACTTTTTCGACGGGCGTCTAAGTGAGCTCCGTCTGAATGAACTGTTACGATTAAACGACAAGCTTGATTCGTCTAATTCCTCGTTAGGTTCTTCGTCGTTGTTTGTCGAGTTGTCTATTGAGTCGGCATCGTTTCGGCTCGATGTGCCCGACATAAATGACGAGCGAGATGGATTAAATCGGTTCATCTTAATTTTTTTTTAATTCATTAATAAAATATGTTAAAATTATTTTAAAAATTAAAAAATTCTTCAACATACTTGTTTATCATTGCCAAGACGATTTCCGTTTAGAGACGAGTAAGACGAGCACAATGAATTCATGTCTTCTCCATCTAAAAAGTCCATTTTTGAACCATTCATGCGCTTCGCTTGCTCTCCAAGCTAAACAAAAATTTTTAGATTAAAAATTTTTTTTATCTATTCACCTAATACTTGATTATCTTCGTTTATTTTTGATTTTGACTTTGACTTGCCCAATAGCTTAAAATTCTCTTTGAAAGAATGTTTGAAATTGTGAGATTTGTCTTTGAGATTTTTCAATGAAAGTGTTTTTTCTTTGTTTGTCTTGCTAAGTGAAGATAGATCCATGACAGAGCCAGTTTTAGGCTTGGCAACAAATTCCACACGAATTTCTACTTCTCCTCGCTCTTTAGCAGCCTTCTTGCTATTTTCTTCTTTCGACTGCAACTTGTACCACCTTGAGTAAGTTTTTAAAATTTTTACAAACATTTTTACATTATTTAATTAAAATAAATTACTTAACAAATGATTTATTATTTTCATTGAACAAGTCGGCAACACTAATCACAACCCTGCCGACAAACTCGTCAATTATCGAAGATTTATGGTAAACCGTTATTTTAAGATCAGCTCTTTCAGACAGCATACTTAAAAAGAAAACAAGTTTTGTTTATAGTTTGTTAAATTTGATTCCAAGTCCTACAATTCGGCTTGTTCGTCCCAAACTGGACTGAGGGTCTTTTGGCGAACTGAAGTCAAAAACTTTTCTTTGCCCATACCGATCATGCAGTAAGCATCGTTTCCGCCTTTGCCCTTTTCAAGTAGGTTTCGCGCTTTACATACTGGAAAAATGGTCATTGAAAATCCAAATAAATTGTCTTAGTTTTAAATTACCTGTTACTAAAATGTGAGTCGGTGTCCACATATTGTACACAATTATCTACAACTAAAGAATAGAAAATTTTCTAATTTTCATAAATAAGAATTTTTTAAAAGAAAAGAAAAATTTATTTATCGATTTAACAGTAAGTATTGCACAAATACTTGGGTTGGTTTTGAGTCCCTTTTTGTTGTTTTTTTTTTCGAAGATTTGGCAAGGATTTATTATTATAATTTTGTTTGACTTAAAGGAATAAAATTTTAAAATAAAAACGATCGCAACCAAAATTTAATATATTAAAAATTTATAATTTATTTCTAGCTTTATTTGTCAGCTTGTATTATAAATAATACCTATTTATTTGTACAAAATTCGACGCATAATTCTGCGTATATTTCTTATTTTGTCTTTATTCACCTTTTCAAAAATAAATGATCCTAGTCAAATTTGAATGAATGATTGCTTTCACCAACAATAATTAAAAGGAAGCCAACATTTAATTGTTCAAAACTTAATTTAGTATGAAGCGTAGACTCTTTACAATTAGAGAAATTTTTCCCAATAGCCAAGTTCTTAATTACAAGGTGTTTTAATCAAAAATAATAATTACACTTTAAATTAATTAAGAATAAACACAAAATTAAGAAAATCTCTCATTAAAAAAATAGCTCTTAACCCTGTTGGACTTTTTGAAATATTTTTTGTTATAAATTAAAATTAAAACGAACCATAAAATTTTCTAACATTAAAATAACTAAATTTTTAGTGACTAATGGAAAATCTAAAAAACAACATTACTAATTTAGGTAATAAAATTCTGTTATAATTATGCAGCGCTTAAAAAAATCATGATTGAATTAAAAGCGTATATGGATAATTAAAATGCTTAACATTTTACTATAATTTTTTTTTAAATTATCAGAAATTACTTAATTCTAAAATCGAGTCGAATATGCAACTTTGAATTTATTCTTTGTTTTAATTTATCTAATTATTATTTATCTAAAAAGATTTATTTGAGGCATTTCGCTAAATTTACCCACTTAAAAAACTATTTTTTGTACTAGAGTTTGTGACAATTTATCATAGTTAATTCACGGTCACTTTCATGGTCTAGACAAAATATTTGACTAATATTTCCGTTCTAAATAAACTTGGGATTATTGAGTCTATTTGAAAACAAGCTAAGACTTTAAAATTGCATGGACTGAACATGACTTAGTTTAAGTTTTTATGTTGGAATAAAAAAATGCACAAAAATCATTTTAATTTTCTAATTTAGTAAATGCGTCTAAGAAATTCTTCTTGAGTTAGCTTACCTGAATTTCTAAGAAAATAATCACCCACGTTTCTTTTAAAAGAAGCTCAGCTTGAAAAAAAAGTTAGAAATCTTCAAGTAATTAGAACAAGTTTTTATTTTTTTTATTAATTTTATGAATACCTTGCAAGAAACTAAGAAAAGCAATTAAATCCTTAGAAAAAAATTGGTCTAATCTTTTAAGCGAAATTTCGAATCCTTTTCCAAGTCTGTGCAAATCTTTGTATACAACAATATATTGTCTTTAATTGAAATAAATAAATGGACTTATCATTTTTATAATTACTATATTATTATGTTGAAAACAATTAATAATCCTTTGGTAAACTTAATTATTCGTTACAAAGTTTATATTTTAGTTATTCGAAATTTCTTTATAAATTATTTTGATCCAAAGCTTTATTGTATTCAATGGCAACACCTTGATTATGCAATTGATTATCAATAAGGTTAAAACATATATTTTTTTAATGTTTTAAAAATTCACCTTAATTCTTATTTTAACAAACTTTTTTCAAAGTTTTTATACAAAAATTGAAAAAAAAAATATAATTTTTAACTAAATAAATTAATTTTCTATAATAAATTGGGCAATACAACTGGTGTTAAACAATTATTCAACGAAAAGATAAAAAGTTGAATAAAGCTTATGAGATTAAGTTGAAAAAAAAACATCTGCTGAAGCAATTCATTTCTTTATTTAACTAATCAAAATTGGAAAATTTTTGTACTGAAAATTCGATTCATTTAAATTTTTAAATGAACTTTATTCTCAAAAAAACCTTTTGTTTAATTTATTTTAAACAAGAATTCGCTTGTTTAAAAATTCAAGAGGAAAAACAGAGACAAACTCTTTCAGAAAATACCCTAAAGGCTTATATTTGACCCATAATATTTTTGTTTTGTACTTATAAGAATTTCGACTCATAAATATTAAAAATTCCTCTATTTATTTAGTTAGCTATTTAAGATTGTTCAATTTTTGTTTTTAGCTAAACAAAATATGCAATTAGTTTCCGTTTTATAACAAAACAAAGGTGAAATGACATTTTTTTAAATATCAACACTTTTAAATTTTCGATTCGTAAAATATTTTCAAATTGAATAGTGATTTAAAAAAAATTTTAATCTTTTAAAATTTTGTCTTTTATCTTTTTCAAAAGAGACTTAAAAACAAAAACATAATATTATAAATCAAAATATAAACACCAAAGTCTAAGTTTAAAATTATTAAAAAAAATCCTTTTCATTATTGAATTCTATGTATAAAGACTACACTTTTAATAAAGATTTTTATATAGAAATGAAAATTATTTGAATATTTGCCAAAAATCAAGAAAAATTTGGCCCTCCAATTATTATTAAAATTTTTAATTTCTTAATGATTACATAAGAATGATGTATTCAAAAATTCGTAAGCTTAATTAAGCCTTCAAAATCACCTTCTCAATCATAACTGATTTTGTTTACCCTTGGTTATCAAAACAAAAGCTTATCTTTAAAAATCAACTCTAAAGAACTAACTATTCAAAATTGAACTGGTTTCGAATTTACAATTCGACTACAATTAGATATTGATTTTATTATAATAAAAATTTTATTAGATGAAAATTAATTTAAAAAATACAATATTAAAAAAAAAGAGATTTATGATAATTTTTATCTTGCTAATCTAAAACCGTAATTAAATTCCTCCATAAATAAAAAAATTGTTTTTTTTTGGATATAAATACGAAAATGATGTTTGAATTCAAACATTATTAATTTACATCAATACTGTGAAACGAAATTAGACATTATGATTCGAATTAAGAAAAGTTTAAAGTTTTATTTTAAGTTAAAATAAGTAGTTGATGTTAAATTTATAACTTTAAAATGTCAATATGGTATTTTTAGAATTGTATTTAATTTTTTTTTAAAACAAAATATAAATATGAACATAATTTAATATAAGTAAATATGACAATTTTGTGAGAAAGTTATAGGAAGTGTCAAAAAAATTTATCTATTTTTTTAAGGCAGTTTTTATATTGATTTTTATTGTAAAGTAGCTTTTTTTATTTTGTTGAAATTTTGAAAAATATTAAGCAATTAATCTAATACTTAAATATCTAATGTGACGCAAGTTAAAAGGTAATAAAATTATATCGCATTAGAATTTAAAATAATTTAGTTTTTTTAAAGTTTTTTAGTTCTAAATTTCTATTTGTAATTGATAAATTTTTTTTTAATTAGTTGCTCTTAAGACATTATTTAAAACTTTTAAAATATTGAATTTTAGGAACCGTTTTAATTAAATTTGATAATAGCTTTATTTTAACATTGAGTATTTTTTTCTTTTTTAACTAAATATATTAGAGAGCCTTTTTAGAGCATGGTATTTCAGTCTTTAAAAAATTCAAGCTTAATTTGCGTGTCTGCGAATTTATTTTAAATTTAAATTTGTTTATTTTTAGATACGAATCGATATTTTTTAAGCTTATGTACTTGAAATATGTTATTTTTGAATTTTTTTTCTAAATTATATTCTAGCAAATTGAGCTACCTATCTTTTTTCAATAAATGCATATCACACAGTTCTTCCTACCTTTTATGTAGCTTCTTTTACTAAATGCATACTTCTAGTTAATTGGAAAAGAATATATTCTTCTTTTTGAAATTCGCAAATGCTAAATTAAATTAAAAAATGTAGACACAAGCCAAGGAGGATTAAATTTTTTAATTTTTGTTGAAATAAAAAGATATCTATCCATTTCTAAAAACCGTATTCCTTTGTTCGATATTTCAGCGTCATTGATCGAAACTCAGCTTTGACGAATGCATTCAACAGTTGAAATTAATATTTGGGATCAAGAGAAAGTTAATGTTGACCGGATGTGGAAAAAAACCTTCAAAAAATTTCTTATATGAAAGAGCAAGTTGTTCTTTTTTTTTTAATAAATAATTGTGGGGGAATGCCCCAGGGTTTGTCCGAATAGCCTTCGCTTTCGTTTAAACCCTCAAATTTGAAAATTTTGAATTTTTACAAAAGAAAAAAGGAGTAAAAAAGAGTGATAGATACAATTTTGCAAGTTGTTCTTGTTAATGTTTCGTCTGTTTGGGAAGAGGTCACTAGTGGCTTACCGCGAGGATCCGTTTTAGAACCAATACTACTTGTAATCTATGTAAATGAATTGTTTGAATCGTTTGAAAATCTCTATTTGTCTTTTGCAGATGATTTAAGCTAATCGAAACTGTTAATGACATAACATCATCATCCCCAGAGCTTCAAAATGACTTAAATAAACAAATAGAATGGTCAAAGGTATGGCCAATCAAATTGAACATACCAGAGTCTAAGGCTATGTATTTCGGAAACTGTCAAACACACCATGGTTACCAAATGTCAGATATACTCTCAAGGTAACAACTGAAGAATAGATCTTGGTGTAATCGTTCCTAATAATATGAAGTGGAGCAGACAGTGTACAGTAGCAGCTGTAAAAGCAAACAGAATTCTGGGCCGGATCAAAAATTCGTTTTCATATCTGGGCAAAGAGACGATATTGCCACTATACACTGCATTAATAAGATCTCATCTGGAATACGCTATAAGTATGTAGTGCCCGTCAGCAAAAACCGATATCAAAAGGTTTGAAAAAGTTTAAAGAAGAACAACAAAATTATTCAAACCATTTAAGAAAAAAATACGATGAAAGATTAGAAACTCTTAATTTGCAGAGATTAGAGGACAGCAGACTTAGAGGAGACTGTCATTTGGGATTGGTGTCAATTTGGAACGGATTGCCAGACCATGTAATATCGGCAAAGTCAGTAAACAGTTTTAAATCAAAAAAAAAGGTTTAGAAAAAAGCAACGACCGAAATGGTTCGCTCTAGCGCTTCACGCGCTTAGCCTTGGTTTAGGTGCACCCTAAACTGCAGTTTACTCATACGACTGCTACTGCTACTACTACTATTACCAGAATATATAACAATAAGTAAAAATATGTGTTTAGAGAATGCAGCTCAATTTTAGAATGTTTAAACATGGGTGAAAAGTTTTTAAATGCATGCATCAAAACTGTTTTTCGATTTATTATGCTGCAATATCGAACAAGGTAAAACGGTATTCATTTAAATCAATAAAATCTCTGAATAGACCATGTTTTACAATCATTAGATGGTATCTCTCGTATCTCTCGAAAATTTACCACTATAGACCATGGAGCACCATGGAGCACCTGAATTTACCATGGAGCTATAGGCCAAGAATTTGGATCGAAATCAAACTTAGGATTGAGTTAGAAGATTTTTTCGACTTATCTGAAAACATTATTTTAAAAAAAAACTTTTAACTAATAATCAAGTAATGGTCATACGAAAAAAACAAATTTCTAATAAAAATAGAGAATAGAGTTAAAAATTGATATATGTATATGTTTGGATAATTGATTAAAAATTTTCGCTCCTAGTTTTTTCATAAATTTTAAATATTTTTTTTAATTGATTAAATTTTGGAAGATAATTATTTTATAATATAATCTGTTCACTTCATTATTATATTCAGTATTTTAAAACAACGTCTTGTTAATTTTTTTTCTTAATTTGAGTAAATAATGCAATAAAAATTTAATATGAAATTTTTGATTAAGAATTTAGGATAATAAATTAAAAAATGAAATTTAAGGTGATAAATTTTAGAAAGCTAAGAGAAGAGTTCCTATTTAAAATGATTTGTTATATATCTGTCAAAAATTTAATTCGTTTTAGTTAAATTATTTAAAAAAAAACGAGAAATATCTTTTCTTAAATCATTTAGAAGAGTTATTTAAAAGTCAGATTTAATTTTCAAATTCACTACTTTTGAGTAAATTGAATGCTAAAAACCTTGAAAACACTGATTTGAAATATTTTCAAAAATCAAGTTTCGATTATCATGCTCAAATATTAAAATTAAAAAAAAAGGTTTTTCAATTGCATATTAAAAATTAAATTTTACCTTATTTTCTTTTTAAATATATTTCTGCATTCAAATTTTTAACTGAAAAATACTTTAAAATTTAAAAAAAAAATATTTGTGCATGATAATTAAAAATTGATTACACACGCTGATTATATATCTCATTTGGCTAAAATTGAACGATTTTTGACTTTTTTGTTCATTAAATTCTTTGAAAGCTAAGAAATAGACATTATTTAGAAGAAAATAAAATTAGTTAATAATTCAGTATTTAATAAATTTGTGTTTGAATTGAAATTATAACTAAATAAATGTGTAAAATTTTTGTTAAATTCCGATTTTAATTTTAAAAATTTTCATCAAAATTTCATTTGAATCAATCAATTTAATAAAATATTTTTTATGTCTTAAAATTTAAATTAATTAATTTTTATTTTTATTTTAAAATATTATTAAGCATGAACTGATTAAGTTTGAAAACTAGCTTAGTACTAATTATGAACTTTCCTTTCAATGCTTTTTCCTGCAGCCACTGTCAACATCAAGTTTTGGCGGTCTAGTGGGGGTAGAATTCCTGAACCCATCACTGCTTTAGGCCAGTCTAATGATGCCTAACTATTCGATTCTGACTATTCAATTGACTTTGATTTTATATTATGCCTTTTTGAATCTCAGCACGACAATATTTTTCTGATATAAATCCATACCAGTTTCACTTTCCATGATGTGTTTTATAAAACTATTTATATTTCCTATATTGGTATCTTTTAACTTAAAGTAAAGTGATTATATAATATTTAATTATAGAGTGCTAAAATTGCATTGGAAAAAAACTTAATAAAACAATTCAGTTTTTATTAAATTGAATAAAATCGATCTTAAAAATGGACTAAGCTTTTTTAAAATGCTAGACTTTTTTATATCATCTTTTGATTTTAATATATAAATTTCTCACTGAAATTACTATAAATTAAAACTTATTTTTAAAATATTATATTATAGTGCCATACATGACCGAATTTAATGATACAAAAAAGGAGTATTATGGAATGAAAAGTCAAAAATTTGATTATTTATTGAATTAATATATTATTTAAATTATTTTAGAACGAGTTTTATTTATTTATTTTTAATGTAGATTTCCCATTTGCTAGAATGTTAGAAGCTTTTAAATTTTATTTAATTATGTTCTTAAATTTTTATGCATCTAAAGCCATTTAATTTTCCTAAGAATTTACTGTCATCCTAAGAAAATTTTTACCTATTTTTCAATTAAATTTTATTTATTTCGAAAAGAATTAATTAAACAAGCACAGATATTTTGTCTAGTAAAAATAATTTTTTTATTAATAGCAGAAAAATAAAATAGCGATTTTTCTCAGGTCTTATCTCTGCAAGTCCAAGATATCTCAAAATAATTATATGTTTCTTTTTGCGTAATACGAAATTCATTTTTTTGTTTTTAGATTTACCTAAAAATGAATTCTTATAGAATTTAATTATAACCTTGATTGTGGAACAGTTGCTTCTAGCTATTTTGAATTTCTCTCAAATAGCTAATTGTAATAGCTAATTGTTGTTTGTTTAATGATTTTTTTTTAAATACTAAATGGATGAAAATTCTAAAGAAGATAAGATGAATGCCAGTAATGAGAAGGAGGACAAAAATTTAAGTGAATTTGTTCGCTTTGGACGATCAGGACGTCGGAACGCAATCGCTGATGTTGAGCTTGATCCAAACGCTCATTTGTCAACCAAAAGCATAACTGAATTATTAAATAAAATCGACTGCAAAAATTCCAATCAATATAATGAAGAAAGCCAAAATAATAAATCAAATTAGTTTAAGCTGTATTTATCGTTATACTCAAATTTTGTTAATTTTTAAATAATTATATTCATTATTTTTTTATTTAATAAATTAAAAAAAAAAAATTAAAGACTATATAATGCTTTTTGGATGACTTAAAAACATAATAAATTATTTATACTCAAACGCTAAATTTACAGGGCGTAATTAGCAAAAATGGATTGCTTACATGAAATTAATAAGCGATTTTTTAAAGAAAACTGTTTTCTAACTATTTATCATCGGAAGTTATTAAAATTTTTTAAGCTTATTTTCCTGAGTAAAAATTAAGATTAATGATAAATAAAAATTTAAAAAAATATTATTGTTGAATCATAGCTACCAAGTTTCAGTTTTAAAAGTTCAGATAAGTAATGATCTAGTTATAATTTTTAAGAAAGGTGCTTTCATTTCATTCAAAAACATTCATTGATAAAACACACCCTTTATAAAAACTAAGGAGAAATTTTTTTTATACAAAAGTTAGCTTTCGAGGTCTTCCAGAACGGCTTCGATCAGAGACAGAACCAGTCTCTTCATATCGTTTTTTAGTGGAAGAGACACATTTTGGAGATACACCTAACAACTTGGCTATTTCGTTTTGCTTTTTGTC
>PJRA01000272.1:1832290-1844361 GCA_016987375.1 Brachionus koreanus
AAGTCCCATTTTAAAATTTTTTTTTTGCAATATTATAGCTAATTTGTAGTAATTTATAAATAAATATATATATGATCCCCTGATCATTTGCATGATCGGGCAAGTTAACTTAATTTTTGTCCATTTTTGTTAGACTTTTTTGGGTAAATTCAGCAAACCTGAAAAAATAATCCGGACCATTTTTTTTGGTTCCCGGGAGGTACGAATTAAAGAGAGTAGACTGTATTAAAGATGTTTCGAATTTTACATAAGATAAACTTAAAACTATCAATTGATTGGAATATATAAAATCAGGAAAATCAGGATTCGAGTTTTGCTATCAATTTTTTATGAGGCACTTTATCAAAAACCTTAAGTCACACATATATAGTCACATGTATACAGAATTTCCGCAAAAAGCAAAATACTAAACCTATTTATAGAAAAATAAAACGGTTTATAAAAAAAACTATTTATATTTCAAGTGCATAAACAAATGTTTGATTTCGAAGTGGTTTCTTTAATTTAGTATAAATCATTATTTAACGAAAAATTATTTTTGTTTATCATAAAAATAATCTTATTTACTTTAGTAGTTATTCCATTATTAAGTAGCAAAAATGTATTGAATCCTGTCCATGATGTCTTTTAAGTTTTAAAGGTTTTATATTTGAATTTTGTCTGTCTTAAAGATGACAACCGGGTTCAAATTCATTAACTGTTATTTTAGGAAAATGAATATCGCTCTCAGTTTCACTTGGCAAGTTGAAAACTGATTTAAATATTCATTTATTTATTTACTGTATTTTTACGTTGTGTGATTAATTATCGCTCCACTTCAAAAGCATCTAGCTCATTTCTATTTTTTAGAATAAGCCTTTTAAATTCATTGGGAAATATTTTTATTTATTAAAAAAACTATAAAACTGGCAATCTAATTTATTTTATTCAATAAAATTTCAGTGAATACTTTAAAAGTTATTTAATGTTTTTAGAGATGAACGATAAGTTAGATACATTTTTTAATGAATTTTCCACCACACAATGTAGCGTGGAAATTAATTCTCTTTCATTTGAATTATTTAAGATAATTTTGAAATTGTCTATCTAAAACGGTTGCGCACGATGAAAAATTAAAAACAACTTTATTTATTTGTGATCTATAGCAATGATATTTATTTAAATTAATAAAACAAAGCTTCATTTAATTTGTTTTTTTAAAAGTAAAACTTTTATTATTTTTAGATCTAGTTACTGAATTAGTTGAGCGTCGTTTATTTGATTTTGCAAACTTTTCCTCAAAACGTTTGGCTTTCGATTGTACTTCAGATCCACTTGATTTTGAAAACATTTGGTTCATAGTATCCGGATCATATTTAAATTCCTGACTTTCTTTTGAAAAATTTGCTTTTTTAACAAATTCAGAAATTGATTTAAGATTATCTTTAACTTTTTCTGATAATTTTTCGAATTGTTCATCACCACTTTCCACAGCTTGATCACCCAAAGCTTCAATTTGCTCATTTTTTTTCTTATTATATTCAATTATAGCCTCTGTAAAGTCAACATCTTTTAGCTTTCTTTTTAGTTTTTTACTTTCTGCATTTCTGTTTTCATGTTTGAATTGTTTTTTTAATGGTATCATCAATACATCATCTGTTTTTGCCTGTTGAACTGGCTCTAGTTCTTTGTCTAATTCTATCTTTTTAACTTGGTTTGATTTGATTAAATTCCAATATTGATTAGGCTCAATGCTATATCCTATTTGGTAATACTTAGGCAAGAACATTTCAAATGGACTTCTAATTTGCTTTTTTATTTCCTTGACTTTTTCCTCGATTTTCTTCATTCGTTTATCTAATTTTTCATTGAAAACTTTTTTGTCAAAATATTTATTCAGAGAAGTAGCAGGCTTGCTCTTGAATTCGTTTGGCAACAAAATTGACCGTTCAGTTGGACGAATCAAGAAAGCACTTAAGTTCGATTTATTTACTGTTTCTAAATCCGTTATTTGTTCAGTATCCATTGATTCAGATTTTTGGGTTTGATGCGGGAAATCATGAGGACAATTGAGAATAGAGTTTGGATCATAGGTTACTGAATGAACAATTGACTCAAGTACTTTTGATTCGTTAAAATCAGGCTTGGTAGCTGCTTCACTTTCTGGTTGACAAATATCAAGTGAACTTAGAGTTCCTTCAATCGAAAAAAAATAAAAATATTTTGAATTTAACAAATATACATTGAAATTTTAAATAATTTGAATACTTTGCTTTTTAGAAAGAATTTATTTTGATATTTTTTATGTGAAATCATGAAAGCTAAAGACTTTATTAAGACTCAAAGGCCAGAGAGATTTTTCGACCCATTTTATTTGACTCGTTTATTTACTCTAAAATTAATTTGTAATAAAAATTAAATTTTATAATATTTTTGATTTAAGATATGATTAATTGTTCAAATGAAATTAATGTACACAAAAAAATCATTTTGTCATCTTTTTTTAATTCAAAAGTTTTAAAAAACAAAGGAATTGGAATGAATTTCACATCAAGGAATTTATTTTTTTCAATATTTTTTGCTCTTAAAATAAATTTTAACTTGAAACACACATAGGGATTTTATTTTTAGATTAAAAAAAATAATTTTTTAATATGAAGCAATAAATTGCAAATTTTTTAAAATTCATAGATATCTTTTTGATTTATATGCGGTTTGAAATATTCAAGTAAAAATTTAAGTATTAGACTAGTTGAGAAAAATTTTGTACCAACATACCTGTAAATTCCCTGGCTTTTTTGATAATTTCGTGAATTTCGTGAATATTTGTTTCAACAATTGGAGATATCGGATTGCATAGAGCTAAAATGCCATATATTTCCCTCGGAAGTAGTTCAGCTATCTTTAAAAGCTGGTGATTTTTCAAAACAAATTCACAGCTTTCATCATGTTCACGAGCAATTTTATCTCTCCATGTGTACAGATCTTGCAAAGCTTTCATCTGCTTAGCATTTAAATGGGAATTAATTTGACAAAGATTCAGAAAACCTTTTGTGTAAAAAAGCGGCTTTTTGTAAACTTTTTTGCAAATTTGTTTACTCTTCTCAAGCACTTGATTCAAACTAGTCAGAGTGATATCTTTATCTATACTTTGCTTAATAAGCTCATTTTTAAGTCTATCATAAATATAAAGCAAATATCGAGTATCTTCTCTGGCATATTTGATCATTCCTTGGCTTAATGGTCTTATTCTCCAATCGGCTAATTGATACTGTTTTTGGGCACTAATGTTACAAAATTTTTGAAGCAAATAGCTGAGCGAAAAATGTGGATACAAAAGTTGTCTGGCTGCTTGACCCGTGTCGAACATGTTAACCACATAAATTCCAAAATCTTTCTGCAGCCATTCTATATCAAAGTCAGAGCCGTGCAAAACTTTCAATAGAGTCCAATCAGTGAATATTTCATTCAAAATATTCATATCAGATCTTAGTTTGAGAGTATCGATTAAAAAATCTTCTTCTCTAGTAGATATTTGCATTAAACAAGTAAAGCCCAAAAATGATCTATATGAATGATGTTCAAGATCCACTGCTATTTCTTTAATTTTTGAGCGATTTTCTTTTCCTAAATGTTCACAAAGCCATTTTAAGTCTTCTAAAGTATCGATGAATTTAAAAGAGGCGTTTTCTATGGAAATTAATTTTGAATTTTCTTCATCAACCATTTTAAGATCATCATCGGTCAAAAAAAGCTGTTCAATTTCATAAGCATAGGGATTCTCGAGTCTATTTTTTTAAATTTATTTAATTTCAATCATTATTTAGGATTAAATTTTAAAATACAATTCACTATTTTGTTGAAAGACTTCATGACTAATTTCAAACTCAAGTTGAGTTATTTTCTGGAAAATTTCTGGTAGAGGTACAAGGGCATTTGGCTTTGTAGTGATTTTAGGAACAAATGGAAGATGAGAATTGTCTATTTTGTCTTTGAAAAGGAGTTGTGACTTTTGTATGTTTCCTTTTTTGCTTGAAAATTGACTGTAAATTATTCCACTTGCTGTGCTAGTTATTCGATTTGTTGTTTGTTGCAGATTTTTAGCCTGATCCTTATTGATCACCATTCCGGCCTTTCGATTTTAAAATTTTTTAGTTCGAAATTTCGGAATTTTCGGGTTTTATTAAAGATAATTTAAATTAAATTTCCTAAAGAAAAAATATACTATTTTTAAGGTTTTAATACATATAGAACTGATCTTCCATTTCATGCTAAAATTGAATGCTGTATGATGCATTGGCTATTTGATTTTTACACAAGATTCAAAGCGTAGTTAAAATTCAAAGATTATTCAAAATTAATGCTACCTAAAAAACTGAAAATTTGAATTTTAAACTAAATCTAAAAATTGCTTAAATTCTATGCCTTTAAATTTTATTTTTAGTTTTTTTTTGCATCATCGAAATTAGGTTTATTATTTGAGGCAGCAATGTTAGAATTAAATTTGATTAAAAGAGAGATTGGTGCTGAATTTCTAAATTTTTTAGGGAAATCTCCGAATTCTGTCTAAAAATTAAATTAAAAAAAATTACGTCTTTATTCCAGCTAGTGTTAATATTTCGAGAAGTAGTATTTAATGTGGTTACACTCAATTTCATTTCAGTTTCAGTTTTTTTACGCAAACCCTGAAGCTCATCCAATTTGATTCCCTTATTATATTAATCAAACATTTTTTATACTTTTATAAAAAAAAAGAATTTACAAGTTTCTCAATCAATTGGTCGTTGATATCGGTCAATAAATCCATTTTTTCTTCATCATCTAATTTTGTCGAATTAAAATTAGACTTTTTGACATTTTGATTCTTTAGAACTTGCCCCATTCTTAGTAAAAATTTTGATTTAGAATTAAACTTTAAATAAAAGCCTTTACAATCGGAGAATTCGATCATTTTGGGTTTTGATAAATTCCTGAAAGCTTGGAAAGGCCAAAAAATATTCTAGATCAGATTCTTTGAGGCCTAGTTTAGATGAGGCTGCTACAGTATCCTTAATATTTGCTGAAAAACTCTTTTGAAAAATAAAAAGTTAGATGAAAATATTTTTCAGTTCAAATAGATTACATCATAAAATTGATTAAATGATTCATAATTTAAAAATCTATCCTCATTCGGAATAGATGATGTTGGTTGTTGGCTACAGTCGTCACTTTCCATTGTTTGCGAATTTTTACTCATCTGGGACCTTTAAATTTTTTTTTCAAACTTAAAACATGTGAGTCTTTGTTTTTAATTTTTAAAATTATGATTTTTATAAATATATATTGAATATAATTTTTATATTTTTATTATTAGAATTAATTTTATAAATTGCAAAGAAAAAATAACATTTATTTGGTTAGCAGATTGCTAGATTTAAACAGAAAAAAAAATCAAATCAAATCGACTATAGAATTTAAAAAAGCCTGGTTTCTTAAATAACTACTTTTATCAAAAACATTTATCAATTTTTCGAGTATAAAATTTCAAATATATCATCAAATAAAATTTAATCTTCTTTTTAGTATTTTATTTTGAAAACAGTTTATGGAAAAGTTCACTTTAGCTCTTTTGTTTTTAAATATTACATATTATATTCCTGAAGATATGCCCCGCCAAATTGTAGACGCAATTTCAAAACAACATGACAGTGCCCTGAACAACATACAACAAGTGAACTACTTCCTCATCCCCAAAGACATATCAAATTTAAAGGCAGATACCAATCCCATAAACTGCCAAACTATGCAATAAATCATACAAAGCTGAAGCTGGAATCAATGCACTCATTCGTTCACACCAATTAACAAATCAAATTAAGTGATCATTTCCTTTTTTTAATTTTTTTTTAATAATATAATCTATAATTATTTTTTCCTTTTGTCCTTTTTAAACTAGAAATATTTAAATAAAAAAATTGTGTTATTTGCCCAAATAAGATACGAGCCAATTCTAAATTTGTAATTGATTCTTTTCTTTCTTGAAAATTTTCTAAGTATACCCCGTTTTCAGTAAAAAATTGAGTCAAAGTGAGTTCTTCTATAATTGTTAATTACAGTACTATGTATGTGAATCACTTTATATATTTTTTTAATTTAATTAAATAATTAAAACAATAGTGAACAATATCCTAAATGAAACAAGAGATAAAGAAAGAAGAACAAGCAAAAAATCTGTGATAGATGAAATGAAAACCATCCTAGAAGAAAAAAACAATATAGAAAATTTGGCAGCCAAAGTAAGTGAAAGGATAAAGCTTGAAAACATGCTTAACATAGATGAAAGCAAAGATGCAGCGATGGACTCAAAAAAGTACCTTTTTAGAGAATCGAATGCGAAAAATAGAAAAATCCTAGAACTACTCCTCAAATCATATTAAAATAGATTTTTTTTTTACTATTTTAAATTTAATTTTTTTTTACATCGCCCATGAGGTGTTTTCTGAATAATAATAATAATAATAATTAATTAAATACGAAAAAAAAGAAAGATCTAAAGTAGAATATATTTTGATGGTATTTAAAGTTGTATTACATCTTCTCATGTGTGTTTTGATTCCTATTTTTGCTTCGTCTTATTGTCTTATTGCAAACTGGACTTTTTGTTTTGTTTTTCGCTACTATTACTCCTATATGAATTTCCTTTAGTGTATTTTAGTGTAACTTTTATTTATAATTTTAAATTAAAAATTAATTCATTTTAAATTAATTTTTGAAACTTTTATAAAATTATTTTCTTAGAGTTAATTAGAATTTAAATTATAAATTAACTAAATCAAACACCTACTTAATTTTAATGAAGCATTTTGATCAAGAATGGCTGGTCTACCTGACTCTTTCCTTCCTTTGAAGGCTCATATCACAGCTATTAAATGTTTCAAACCAATTCTGTACACTTTTAATTTGATGCACACTATTCACTTCCACTAGACATATTTCACGAGTAACTACAATTGCTGATAAGATTTTTTTTCCAATAATGAAGTAACAGCACCAAAATTTAAAATTATCATCGAAATTTTCATTTTAAAATTTTTTTTTTGAAATAAATAAGCAAAAAGTTAAACTATCATTTTGGAAAGCAATCAATTTTGCTTTTATCTGAATTTAAGTCTTTGAATTACTAAGATGCTATAATCAAAAATATCCAAACTTAAAAAAAACACAAAATATTCTAAATAACTCATTTATTTATTATTTCAGCATAATCTGCGATTTATTTGAGGTGGTGGACAAAATCTTATTTGAAGTTTGAAATGATTTTTGGTTATCTTGAATATTGAAAATAAAATGCATTTTTCTAAGCTTTCAAATATTTTGCGTTATTTTTTTTCTAATAAATTAAATAATTTAACACTCAAAAACCGGAGGGGTCTTTTGAACCTCTTTTGTAACTTCCTTTATTTGTTTTTTATTCAATAAATTTATAATTTTTTTTTCAATCATATCTTAAATCAAAAATATTATAAAATTATTTAATTTTTTCTTTAAAATAATTTTATTTTCATTGAAAAAAAGTATTAAAAAAGATTTAAACAAAAGGGTCAAAAAAGTCATCCGGTTTTTGAGTGTTAAGGTTTATGAAATCAAAATCTTGATTCAATCTTTTGAAAGAATCAATTTTAACCATCGATTAGGAAATTTTCAATTCTTTCTATTTAATTAAGAACAATTTTTTTATCTTCTTTAGCTTTAGATTAAAATATATATAAGTCAAAATCAAAGCAAAAAAATCCATAGTTTGATCATGGACCGAACAAACGGCTAATTAATTGATGACTTGAAAAAAAAAACTTGCGATTAAATTTACAAAATTTGATCATTCGACCTGAAAACATGAAAATACAACCTGATCATACTAATTTACAATCATCTATTATCTAAAAACAGTTACCTAGATAACCTGATTCAAGTTTAATCTAATTATAAGACTGTCATCAAAATTAGACTTAATAAGTCCGAGACGATTCTGGTGTTGACGCATTTATGTCTTATTGGGAAATCATATAAAAAAGTAGTTTATGTAAAACTTAATCATTTCAAAGAATAGATTTCAAACAAAATTGTTGACTTGTTTTAATCAAATTATAAAATGATATTCACTAGAAAGAAGACGAAAGGACCAGAATAAAAATCCGCAAATTGCAATTATAGGAAATATAATTTAATTTTTTGCTCTTTCGCTTCAATTGTTTACATTTGAATTCAAATTCCGTTTACCAGCTAATTGTGAGCTCAAAGTAAACAATTTTTTTTTTAAACAAGCTACATACTTCGGTTTAAAATTAAATTAGCTGCATTGAAAGCAAAAACTACGGCCAAACGCACAGACAAACTTAATCAAATTAAAATCCATTAATTTGATTAAGTTTGTTTTTTTGGCTTTGTTGAAGCTATGCGTTGCAATCAGAGAAGAAAAATTTAAAATCGAATTAAATTTCGACAAAAAAAGAGTCACAAAATTGAGTTTTAAAATTTGCCAACAAAATAATTGGCCTTAATGATTCTTTATTTTGTTACCAGATACCTGAATTTAAATCCAATTTTTGGCCTTTAGAATTAAATTAACTATTTTATTTAAATTAGAATTTATTTTTATTTTTCTTCAAATTTAATTAGTTTTAATTAAGACTTGATAACCCACGATGAGCTCCTCGCCTGTTGTTAATTTTTCTTTTAATTTAGATAATTTGATTATGAATGATTTAAGTTCGTTTTTATCATCTAATTTGCACTCAGCCACTGATTCAACTGAAGAGCACAACCAAAATTTTACAAATTTTTCCAACATTGAATTCGACCTACATGCTGCAACCAACACCTATTACCCAAACCATACATTACCAATTCAGCAAGAATCGCTGTCTATTTCACAACAGGCTCATTTTAGTCCAAACATAGATTTTTTTAACAATTCACATATTCATTCGATTCCTAAACTACCAGAATCAAATTTTGAATCCAGCTATGATCTTGATTCTAGCAACAACCAAAATTATAAAAATTTTAATTTAAATCCGGTTTATTCGCCTTCATGCACTGGTAAAGCTATATTTAAAAAAAAATTTGTTTTAAAAAATTTTTATTGTTTTTTTTTTCTCAACAAAAAAATTAATTTAATTTTAAATTAAGCCATTAACCAGCCATTTAGTGAAAATAATACATCAGCTAAATGGGGAATGAACAGTTTACCGAGTCCTTCACTAATACCAAGAGAAGACCAAGCTTCATCGACCATAAAGTACACGTCTGGTGGAAGCAACTATTCGAGCGATGATGTCAAGATTAGAAAACAACGTAGAATACGAACGACTTTTTCGACAATACAATTTCGTGAATTAGAAAAAATATTCGAGGAGACTCATTATCCAGATGTGTACACCAGAGAGGAGATAGCTTTGAAAATAGGCCTGTCTGAAGCAAGAGTACAGGTATGGTTTCAAAATAGAAGAGCAAAATTTCGTAAGGACAAAATAAAGTCAGGTAAATCGGCTGCAAAAGTGGTAAAATCGGACAAAGTTAGCAACTCTTCGAATGAATTGAGTGCTGAGACAAACAATTGGATTTATGGTAGTCAAATTTATAATAATGGTATTGCACAACATCAGTCAATCGATTCAACTCCTTCACCCGACTCGATCTCTTCTTCCTCTTCACTTTCATCTTCGTTTTTAACATCTAACTGTCTAAATACAACAAATTGTTCAAATAGTTTGCTAACTATACCTAACAATTTAAGTGGAACTTCTAGTCCTTCTGATGGTACATCTAGTAGTGTTTTTTATCAAATATAGTCTTTAGTTTTTCTCTTTTTTTTTAAATTTTTTTGTGAATTTTAGTTTAAATGTTTTCGAAATTAATTTTTTACAAATAAAGAATTTGAACATAGTTACAAAATTTGCTGTTGTTATTTTACACAAAAATCCGAAATTAGATAAAATTTAATCAGATTTATTTTTTTCTTATTTGGCTAAATAAAGGTTGAAAAGTAGTATTTAATGAAAATAGTAAGATTTTTCGATGTACAGTAATGTTTAATTTTTTTTCCAACAATTTAAATAACGTATGATAACTTACTATATTTTTGCAAAAATTATTGTGACAGAAATAATCGTATCACAGCATAGATATCTTAATTACGAAAAAAAGACGCAAAAACTCATAAAGGAATTGAATATTTACTTAAATTTTATTCTTATTTTTTAAACTAAATAATAAGATGAAACATTTTTTTCAATTTTACTTTAATCAAGCAAAAAATAAACATGACAAGTCAAGTAAGTCAGCTCTAATTTAAAACTTAGTTCCAATTCTCAAGTGAAACATTGGCAAATCCTATGTTAACACTCAAAACCCGAAGAGGTCACCTCTGGACCAAGCTATAATATTTTTTTTACATTTGAGCGCATGCTCTAGTAGCGTAATCACGTGTTTAGGTCCGCATCAATGACTAAAAGCCTTCAAAGCTCGATTTTAGCATAGCATTGTATCTGAAAGCTTTACAAATGTGGTATTACATCTCAATAACAGCTTAATTCAGCACTAGATCATATTTTTAAAACAAACACTTAAATAAACAATTTCGTGGACGAGTCTTGACCATATGACAACGCAAAAGACTTAATGGACGATAAAAGGTATCTTTTCGATGATATCACTGAAGCTCAAATACATGTGAGTAATCCCAGGAACCCATTCTTAATAGGATCCTAATTAGGGACTTGCCAGGAATTTACTCAAAAATCTAACCATTTTCCGGACCAAAATCCTGATACAGCAAAGTAAAGGTTCCTAATCCAGCTTGGTATAGGATCCTAAGGCAGACACCTTAAGAGTCCTATAAGATTATTTAGTTCTTGAATAAACTTAAAAGATCTTTTTTGATTTAAAAAGAATTTTAAAAACAAGAAAAGTCAAGAATTAATTAGGATCGTATGCTATCTTAAAAAATCTCTACAATAAAGATTCAAAGATTCTATTAAGATTTAAAAAAGATATTTTAAAGGGATTTTATCAAGCTTTTAAGTTGCAAAGTTGGGCATCAAATTGAATAAACAAAATCGATTTTTTTTTAAAATTTATTAAACTAAATAATATAGATAATAGAATGAATAAATAAGTTTTGATAAAGATGTTTCTATTAGCGATAGATCGAGAATAAAAAAAAAGTTTTAAATTCGATTCAATATTCAAAATTAAGTTTTAATAAATGAAGTAGTATTATTAAGTTTAAGATTTATAATGAATCTTATTTCGGACAAATTAAATATTTTTTAGATATTTTTTTATACAGTTCTAATTCCTTATGATATCATCAAAAATAATTTTATAGACTATTTAAAAGTAAGAGTACCTAAAAACTAACTATACATAGAAGAATTACATTATTTTAAGGAAATTAAAATTATATTTTTATGAAATGAAAACTTTGTTTACTTTATTTTAATAAAATTTTACTTGCAATTTTGAATGTTTAGTCATTAGAAAAAATCCATAAATTTTCTTGATCAATTCCAATTAAAAGAAAAAGTATTCGACAATCCTATGAATTCCCTAAAAATCCTTAACTTAAGGAAATCTAATGATGAATTCTCTTACTCCTAAAGAAAACTATAAGAATCCTGATTCAAGAAAAATTAAGATTGTATAGGTAGGAATCTTATCAGGCTACATTAAAAATACTTAAAAGAAAAAAACCTTTATAAAAATCTTTTCAATTTCTTGAAAATTCCTAAAAATAAGATCTTGATTAAAAATCTTACAAGAACACTTAAGACAGATCTTAATACTATCTTAATTTATCTTTTGATTTTCAAGATTCTTTAAGAATCTTGGTAGGAATATCAGGAAAAAATCTTAGTAAGCAAGATTTCAAACAAAATTCAATTAAGAACTTTTTATGATCCTAAATAATAGTAATAATAATAATAATAGTTAATATTCTACGGTCAAGTTTAGTTTAACTAAACTGACAAAGCAGGAAGACTAACGTAATCCCGCTATAGTAGACTTTTCGTTATTTTTGTTTTTACCGACATTGTCCAATCTATTTTTGA
>PJRA01000272.1:1853288-1919423 GCA_016987375.1 Brachionus koreanus
GGCTTTGCACATTCCTGAACCATTGTCAACAACTAGAGCAGCTACTTCATCGTCACACATTTTGATTATTGTTTGAGCAATTAAAAATTATTATTAATCTAAATTTTAAATATATTTTATTTTATATATTTTTTTTGCTATTCAACAGAAATATATAGGCCCATTAATTGGACGTATTTTCTCTTATTAGCTAAATAACTACTTAGGACAATATTTAACAAAAAGATTAAGTTTAACCTCATTTTTATGATGATGTTGTTTTCTCTTTTTTTTTTTCTAGTCATACTAAAGTCTTTTTGCTCATTTAGTTTTAACCTAAATAAAAAAGATCGAATTTACTGGTTTAGTTAGCTAAAGGTTGTAACATTTGGCTACAATTTGCTAAAATGACGACTTATCACTAATTTTATGAACAGGATTAGAAAAAAATATACATTTTTTTTTTTTATTTTTCTATCTGAATGATGTTTTTAGCAAGAATTTGTTTTGGTATTTATAATTCGAAAGAAAAAACAGTTCTTGTCAAAATTTTCAATCAAATTCCTTAAAAGGGAATAGTGGGTTGTACTAAAATAAAGGCATGATAATTCCATAAAAGGAATATTTTTTTTCTTAATATATTAAAAAGATAGAATAAATAAACAATTGTTGAATTAATTCAATCTTAATTTTTGAATTAGAATTCGCTTGGAGAATTGGGAATAATTAGATTAAACTTTGGCATAAACTGCAGGTTATTTTATTATCAGTTAGCATATATGATAAGCACATCGATTTATCTATATATGGATGAATTTTTTTGCTTATTTAGAGTTGTTTTATTTTTATTTCTTTTTGATGAAGATGATGATACGAATAAATAAATTAAAATCAAATATCATTCATCAGTCCAACTTGTTCAAGAAGTAAGAAGAATTAAAACGAATTTCAAGATAAGATTAGGAATGTTCTATGATTTTTAAAAAATAAACTTTATTTAAAAAAAATTAGATAAAAATTATAAATTTTTTTGTCTGATTTTAAAAAAAGGAAAAAAAAATTTAAAAACATAAACCATAATTCTGTTCACACAAAATTCAAGGTTTTTTAAGGTTTTTTTCTTTGGAATTTTAATCAATAAAATGCTTTTATTTTTGTATGTTTTGAAATGGATTGGCAATGAGCATGTAAATTACTTTTTATTTTTATAAGTAAGCAAACTAAACTTGACCGTAGAATATTAACTATTATTATTATTATTATTATAAGCTTTAAATTTTAACTTTTTTCATAATATAAAAACTGCTCTATTAAAAACAAACAAATGCAAAATCCTGTTTCAAAAAGGCAATATTTAGTGGTAATAGTTTCTTGGAAAGATAAATTTTATAAAGTAAAAAAAGTAAAGCGATTATTTTGCCCTATGATAACTGTAAAAAGCAGTCTTTTAAATTAGGGCATGATTTCATAAACAGGACACGATTATAGCAGTACATGGGTTAGTCTAGTTTAGTCTCAAAAAAATAAGTTAAGTTAATTTCATCTAAAATTAGTTTTGGGCGGTGGTCAACTTGGGCTGGCCGTTTTAAAAAATCCGACCTTTTTGAGGCCGTCCAACTGAAGGATCGACCGTGTAGAGCGGTCGAAAATAACAGAAAAAAGTTTATATTTGTATTTATTATAAAAATTAAAGTGATTTGTTAAAGTAAATAAATTAAAATTTATGTGTTGGCTGGCCATTTTACGATTTTTTTAAAATCTGGCCGGCCAGTCATGGTTAGTGTCCGTTAAATCGACCGACCGTATTTTGGCCGGCCCCCAGCACTTTCAAAATTTATCAAATTATAGAGTTTTTTTTACGAATCTTTAAAGAAGCCACAAAAAATCTCTAAAATTTTTTTTTTACTAGGTAATTAATTTTTTTTTTTTGAAAAATAATTTTGGAGTAACTCCAGGGCAGTTTCGAGCGGCATAGCCCTCTTTTCAGCCCTCATGTTTGGAAATAGATAAAAATAAATAAATAAAATAAGTAAAAATTTGAAAAATTTATAGTTTGTTTAATAATCCAGATTGTGTCTTCTTATTGTATTGAGCCTAGTAGGGTTTGAAATTTGATTGTTTCGGTTGGGTATTGCTTTGACGTGTATTCATTAATTTCTTGTGCTATCAGAACATGATCTACCCTCGACTTTAAAAATTTTACGAAAAGTGAATTTGTTCGTTACTTTACTTATCCTGATTTTCCGTATAGCTTAGAGGATCTATTATCCTCTTAATGATGACATCCAGTGTTCATAAAAAGTTCGAATCAACAGGTTGTATCTCAGAACCAAGCATGCTTTTTGTCAGCAACAAAAATTGGATAAAATAAAATTGATTATGAATCTAAAGCTTTTTATTTTATATTTTAATTGTTAAATATGCACTATCTTTATATTTAAAATAATTAAAAATATTTTGAAACTTAAGATTTTTGTAGATTTTGCGATCATGATTATCATCTTAACTATCCATGAAATTTGCATTATTTAGAAGCATTCAACTAAGTTCATAGGCATTAAATGCGGCGTTAAAAGCAAATTTGGTTTATTGATTCTTATTGAAAATGAATTTTATGACTTCTTAAAGTAAAATTAATGAAAATTTCAAAGATATTTTAGAGAAAATTCTACGACAACCTCTAAAAAACCTCTACAAATTTCTCTAAAATTTCTTTAAGGATCCTTTATAAATTTATTGACTGGGAAGTTTGTCATAACACATGATATTTAAAGGTTCAATTAAAAAAATAAATAAAATAGAAAGTTTTTTCTATACCAGCTTATTTAAAATTAATGATGTTTTCGAAAAATTTTGACTTGAATTGTTTCAAAATTATCCTTAAAAAAACCATGTCATATGAAGTCTCATTATGATAATAAAAAATATCTTGTTTGACTGTTAATTTTGACATAACTCATTTATTTGTTCTCTGTACCGTGCTAATGTTCCTTCAAGTTAAAAAAAATGAATACATTATTTTTATAATTTTTGTAATTATTATTTATTTGATGTAAAAATGAAAAACTCAAAAAAAAATAAAGGAAAATTTTAATCGCACAATTTAATTTAGAACTAATTAATTATTTTATTTGTGATTACTCCAAGTTGATTAAATAAAAATTGGTATATTGCTTAAATTTTTAAAAGAAAACCATTGAAAAAATTTTATTCTGAAATTTTTATTCGAGATTAAAAAATTTGATAGAAAAATTTTTAACTATTTTTTTTTTCTATTTGTAAATTGGAGTTTTCATTTACCGCCTTAACGAAAATTGGATTATTTTTACATTCAAAATAGATTTTATTTAGATTAAAGTCTTTGACAATATTTTCATAGCTCATTACATAATTAAACACTTTTCCATTGCTGTCAATAAAAGGTCTTCTCTTAGTCTCTACTCCTTTTTCAAAAAGAAGTACAGTTGGTAATTGTTTGCTAAATGATGAAGTGCTAATATTGAATTTTTTGGCTATATCTGGATATAAATTTGCATCAAATTTTGCAAATTTTAGATTGTTCAAACCGCCAAACTTGTTCGAAATTTCAGCAAAAACTGGCGTGAAATCTTTGCATGGAGGGGACCATGGCGCATAAAAACAAACCAGCCATGTAATACGATCGTCACGCTTAATCTCATGTTCCAAATTTGTACTTCTAAAGTATTGAACTTTTTCTGGACCTTTGTAAACTGGCTGAGGTAAAAATACAAAATGTAAAAACCACAATGAGCAATAAGAAAACACATGAATTGGGCCTTCTCTCCAATATAAAATAACATTTGCTGCTTTTGAAAAAGTGCAAACAGTGCTAACCAGTTGAAGCCATGTTGAAGCTCGTCTAGTTTTGACTGCCACAGAGATAACCAAAAGCATCAAAATTTCCACTTCTCTCCATTCAAGCAAACAAGAATCGAAAATGAATTCGCAAAGATTTGGTATATTTTTGAGCAGAAAATAACTTGAGGCAAGTGCAATGTTAGTCAGATAATGTACATCAATTAAAGGCTTTATACGATTTTTGTAAAATTGCTTCATTGTGAGTTATCCAGAATAATTTTATAAAATAAAGCTATTTTTCAGGTTAACAAGACTTTGGTATAATTTATTTGTAAATCTAGTTTTTGATGAATATATTAATTTTTATTGAGTGTTTAGATTTTAAGATATAAAGATATGAAAAATATGGAAATAAATATTTTGTCTTCAAAATAGAAAAATTGTAAATTTAGTTTAGTTGAGAGTATATAAAATAAAAAAAAAAATAATTTTTTCAAAAATAATTTTAATTCAAAATGCCAGGATCAAGTTCATCGAGTGATGAAGAAGAAGATTTAAGGATTAGACAATTAAGAGAAGTAGCAGTTTCATTCGATTCCTTGAAACAATGCGAAGATACAGAAAAGCCATCGTCAAAACGTCATCAAGAATGTTCTGAAGATCCCAATTCATTTGAAGTTACTCCTGAGTTCCAAGATTTTGTAGCAAAAAAACTAAGGAAAAAATTAGATGAGTAAAAAAATAACAATCAATTTTTTATTTTATTATAAAAATTTAATACCAAGATCAATTGAATTAATACCAAATATTTCAAATAAATATGAAAGTAAGTAAATTAACTTTAATAAATTATTTTTTAATTTAAATTATTTTGATTTCAAAACAGATAAGTCGAAAAAAGATGATTCGAAATTCGAGCTGTTAAAAAATGTATACATTTCGGATAAAATGGATGAAGAGATTAAAAAAAATGATTTGAATAAAAAATCAAAAAATAAAAAAGAGAGAAAATCAAAGAAAGAAGAATCCGAATCGGATGAAGAACATCTAAATATGCTTAAAGAAGCAGCAATTGATGTAAATTTTTTAGCAAAAACAACTTGTATCAAGCAACATAAAAAAAATTTTTTGTCTTCAATTCAAAATGAATAAAGAAATTTAATTAAGAAATTTCAAAATATATTTTACTTATTTAAAAAATTATTTGTTATTAAAATAAAATTAATTAAATATTTGAGTAAAAACAACATTGAAAGGCTAAATATTTAGAAAACTTGTTTGAATGAAGTAATTTAATTATCAAATAGAAGCTAGTTATAATATGAAAATATTATAAGAAGATTAAGACATTGTGTTTTTAAACCGAAGAAATATTACAAACTTATTTGGAATTTTTAAATGAAAAATTGGCCAAGAATAATCTTTAGTTCAAAATATTACTTTTAAATACTAAATTCTATTTTTAAATTATATGACCAGACAATTTTAAAAGAATATGTTCTTTTCGCAACAAAAAATGAGCTCAAAAACCATAAAACTTAAAATTAATATTGAATTATAATTGGTTAAAACAAATTATATTCAACTAAAATAAAGTATTGAATTAAAAGTTTTGAAAATTTGTATCAAATGTTTATTGCATTAAACTTTTAAAAATAATCTTTTTTTAAAAAGAAAAATGAATTAACACATAAAAAAAGAAAACAAGAAAACGTATCTAAATAATAACTTGATATTCGTGTCAAAAAATATTCAGAAAATTTTGCTAAAATTAGATTTAAAATTTAGAATATTGACTAAAACGAACAAAAAATTAGTTCATTGGTTTATATTTACCAAAATATTTTGTTTTAAAATTAAAATATTCCAATTTTAAATTCACTGAAAAATGATTTTTAAAAGAAATTTAACAAAAAATTGTGCTGTTCTAATAGTTTTCACAATAATTTTTTATACCTATTCAAAACACAGTAAAAACTATCATACAAACATTAAATTTTTTTCTGAAATAGACATTCACTCTCCATGTGAGTGTCACAAGAACATTACAATTAAAGTAGAGCAATCAAATAATAAATATAAAATTCTATCTAGTGAAAAACAGTACACACTTGATATAGAACCAATTCTTACGTGTGAATTAGGAAAATCGCTTAAACGTGGTCCAAAACAGAAAATAATTTCGTATTCATTGTACGGAAAAAAACCCCGATATTATAATCTCCTAGAGAATATAATTTTAAAGTCAAAGGAATTTTATCCTGGTCATGTAGTGAGAGTATATCATGATGATTCAGTAGATGAGTCAATTATTTGCAAAAATGAGTGCTTGAATTCTCACGTGGAATTCTGCAATATTCACAGAACGCCAGTTAGTTTGACAGATCCAAAAAACACAATAGATCTAAAATATGTCCATTCAATGATGTGGCGTTTCTTACCAATTGGCGATAGTTTTGCAGATCTATTTATGAGTCGAGATTTGGATTCTCTTCTTATTCAGCGAGAAGTTGATTCAGTTCAAGAATGGCTTAAAAGTGATAACATTGGCCACATAATGAGAGGTAAATAATTTAGAAAGTTAGAATTCTGTTTTTTTAATTTGATTTTTATTCGTTTAGACTTCCCTACACAGAACACCGCAATACCCGGTGGCATGTGGAGTTTTAAGGTAAAAAAAGCAAGAAATCTTGGGCATGAAATATTTAGAAAAATAATCGACAAAAATATTACCTCAAATTTTAAGCTCAACGATGTTAGTCAATATGGATATGATCAATATTTTTTGTCCCAACATGTTTATAAAGAAATAAAAAATAATTCCTTAATTCATGATAGTTTTACGTGTGATCGATTTCCTAATTCGAAACCATGGCCAAGCAAACGAAAAGGAGATTGTTTTGTTGGCCGTGTAGGAAGTTGTTTTGAAAATGCCTCATTTTTGACATGCCCTCCGCTTTGCAGACCTTTAAATAATTTAGATTGGACTAATTGTTAATAATTTATTTAATATTTTTTTAATTTGAAATAATTTTTTGCTGACTAAAATTTGTCTTTATAGCTATTTTTGCTTTAGTTTCGGGTTCGCTTTTTTTAATTAAAAATTAACTAAATTGCTTCAAAAGTACTCAAAACTTATTTCTGGATTTTTTACTCTATTTCAAGGTGTTCTCTGTTCCCAATTTAGAATTTTTATTTGATTGGTAATATTTTGAATTCAAGGTATATTCTGAGTTATTTTTCTTGATAAAATATGAGAATGCTAAAATATTTTTTTTCATTTCAAGTTTATTGCCTTTGCTTCAAGTGAATGTTTCGAGAATGCTAAAATATTTTTTTTCATTTCAAGTTTATTGCCTTTGATTCAAGTGAATGTTATTTTATTTAATAAAAATTAAATTTTATCTTTATTTAACAAATTATTTAATTTTTTTTAATTACTAATTTTTAAAATAATATTTTTTTACCTGTCTGATTTATAAGTTCTTTTAGTGTATTGGGTTCAATCTGGTTCTTTTTTTATCAAGTGAAATTTTTTTTCAATTTAATACCATCTATGTTAACAGATGTCAATTTTATTTTAATGTATTTTGTTCCTCCCTCTCAAACATTTATAAAGTTACAAATATTACGAAGCTCAGTAATTCGAATCAATTTAAAATTGAAATATGATAGTTTAAAATAAAAATGTTTTAAAAAATTTTTCTAAATTTTGTAAAACTTTGTAAAAAAAATACAAGAAGTGAATCGAATGTTTAAATCCCATTGAGGATTGAAAAAATTATAAAATAAGGAAATCGTTTTCGACTGAGCAATTGTTTTTTTAAATAAACCAACTTCATGTAGTCTCTGGGTCAGATCTGACTCTTTGCCCAAAAGAAAAATAGCGTCTAACTCTAATATCCTTGCCATTTTTTGCAAAACGACAAGCTAACTTTTTTAACAACACTAATTTCTCTAAAGCATTACCTATAGAATAATATGAAATTCAATGACAAAGCCTTAAATGGATAAACTACGAAACAAAGTCCCAAGTAGTATTCCTCAAGGATTGGTATTACAAAAGTTTATTTGTCTAATATATAGATGATTTTCTGAAAAGTGTTATTGAATGTTCATGCTGATGATCTAAAAATAATTAGTGTTAGCAGCCATGAATCAGCAGATCGAATTTTAGATCAAGATCTGAAAATAGTCAATCTATCGAAATGCAAAGTGATATACTTCAATTAATTTCCCCTTAAGCAGATACAACAAGATTAGGCTAAAACAAAACTTATACTAAGTTTCAAGGTTTATCAAAAGGCTAGTTCCCAAGTCTAAAGTGGCCGTTTAACAAAATATAAAGCTTTAATAGATAAAAAATAACCAATACACAATTGAAACTTAAAACTTTCTTCTTATATCTTTTATTTTATTATTATTTTATCATTTCAATTTTACAATCCTTAAATGAATAAAAAATAAGTCAAGGTTTAATTAATAAAATAGGTCAATGAAGAGAAAAATTGTTTCCTTAAAATTTGAGTGTAAATAAAAAAATTTAACGCCTATCGAATAGTTTTCACAAATCAAGCGCATTGGATTTTCTAGGTTTTGGGAAATATTTTTGACTGGTTTATAAAGGCGAAATCATGGCTAAACTAAAATCATGCACCAATTTAGATCACAACAAGATTGAGAAAATAAATAAAAAAAGCTTTAATTAAATCATAACCAAAACCATTTATTCTTCATGATAATGCATAACCACGTGTTAATATGACTCAAAAAAAAAGAACAGTTAGTCTGGGAATTTTTGCCTAGTGTCCCATTCAATTTAAAACACTTTTTTTGGTTTGTAACATTACAAAAATTTCATTAAAAGATCATTGAAATATTTTAAGCGTTTCAGACGTTTCGTGTTTCAATAAAATTTTTGAAATTGAAATTGAATGATGAAACTAGATTGGCAAAACAAAATTTATTTAAACCTGAAAAATTGCATTTAAATAAAATTTAAATTTTTTTTTAAATTCTAAATATTTTTTTTTGCATTTACAATTCTACTAATGTAAGACTATAGTTTTCCAAGAAAAAAAATTGAATGTATATATCAGCCAAAATTAATCTTATAAACCTTTTTTTTTGTTAAGAGGGATCAGGGTTTAAATGCAAGAAAAAAATTTATTCATTTTAAATCTTATTAAAGCTAAGTAAAAATATTTGTATTTTGATGTACTCTTTATTTTTTTCCTTGAAAAATATTGATAATAATGAGTCAAAATTCAATAAATTTTCAAAAATTATTATACCTTTTGATCAGAGTAAGCATTATGAAAAATTGAAAAAAAAGATCATATATTAAAAAAATATTAAGGTATCATAAAATTGCTAATTTAATTAAATTTTAAAATAAAAATCAATGAATTATGAATAGGTTGTTTTTTTTCAGTTTTTATTACTAACGTTCATCACAATAGTATTATGTTTAAAATAAATATTATTATATGATTTAAAATTTTACAAAAAATATAACCTTAGTCAAAAATTAATATTTAGATTCTGATTTGTATTAAATAATAATTAATAAATATATCTTAAGAATCACTAAAATTTTGATGCTACCTTTAATATTTACTCAGGATATAAAAAAGAATAATTTTAAAAATAAAATATTCAAGTTTTATTCAAGAATGACTTTTAAAAGAAATTTAACAAAAAATTGTGCTGTTCTAATAGTTTTCACAATAATTTTTTATACCTATTCAAAACACAGTAAAAACTATCATACAAACATTAAATTTTTTTCTGAAATAGACATTCACTCTCCATGTGAGTGTCACAAGAACATTACAATTAAAGTAGAGCAATCAAATAATAAATATAAAATTCTATCTAGTGAAAAACAGTACACACTTGATATAGAACCAATTCTTACGTGTGAATTAGGAAAATCGCTTAAACGTGGTCCAAACCAGAAAATAATTTCGTATTCATTGTACGGAAAAAACCCCCGATATTATACTCTCCTAGAGAATATAATTTTAAAGTCAAAGGAATTTTATCCTGGTCATGTAGTGAGAGTATATCATGATGATTCAGTAGATGAGTCAATTATTTGCAAAAATGAGTGCTTGAATTCTCACGTGGAATTCTGCAATATTCACAGAACGCCAGTTAGTTTGACAGATCCAAAAAACACAATAGATCTAAAATATGTCCATTCAATGATGTGGCGTTTCTTACCAATTGGCGATAGTTTTGCAGATTTATTTATGAGTCGAGATTTGGATTCTCTTCTTATTCAGCGTGAAGTTGATTCAGTTCAAGAATGGCTTAAAAGTGATAACATTGGCCACATAATGAGAGGTAAATAATTTAGAAAGTTAGAATTATGTTGTTTTTAATTGGATTTTTATTCTTTAGATAATCCTTCGCACAAAGTCTACATTCTTGGTGGAATGTGGGGCTTTAAGGTAAAAAAAGCAAGAGATCTTGGGGAAAAAATTGTTAAAAAAATAATCGATATACAAGTTACATCAATTTTTAAACCGAACAATGTTAGTCAATATGGACATGATCAATTTTTTTTGTCACGTTATCTTTATAATGAAATAAAAAACAATTCCACAATTCATGACAGTTATAGATGCGAAATATTTCCAAATTCAAAGCCATGGCCAACTAAACGAAAAGGAAACTGTTTTGTTGGGAGAGTGGGAAGATGCAATCAAAATAGTTCATTCTTAAAATGTCCTGAAAAATGTCGACCAGTTGATCATTTAGATTGGATCAATTGTTAGTAATTTATTTTATTTAGTTATTTTAGGACATTTTAAGATTATTTTTATTTAATTTAAAAAAAAAAAATTTACTATCATTTTTTATCATTCTAGATTAATAATATATTTATAGTTTTAACATTTTCGTTTTACTAGAATTTTATTTTATTATCTAAAACACTCTTGTTATGTTATGTGTTGCCTTGTTATTTTAAGGCCTTAATTTCCAGTCGTTTCTTAATACACTCTCCAAGGCAGACATGTCTTATTCAGCGTTGTGAAAAAACAAACCAGACCATTAATTTTTCTTCAAATTTTTTAGCATACTTGTTCTTTACCGGCGTCTTGCTTTAGTTACTGATATAAATAAAAATCATTCCTTAACATCGAAAAGTTGCCAAGAGTGAAATAAGAGTCATCATTTATTATAAATTTTCGACGATATTGTGGCCTATCTGCATTCTCTTGGTCGGCATTTTAATACCAACTTCGCATACCAACTTCAACTTTTGGCAAATTTTGTTTACTTTTTACAAAGTTGTACAAATCTTTTTTGATGGTTTCGTACATTTTTTACTAACAACTTATTAATTAATTTTTTATTTTATTTTAAAGCTAGAATCAGTCTTATTTTTAATTTTGAAAAAAAATTGGAAAGGTTTTGTCCACTCTAAAAGAAAATTAAACTTTACTTTTGCGTCATTTTTTTTCTACATCCGAAAGTAATTTCGATAACTTGTTCCATCACTATTTAAACAGAAAAATTTTTCCATAATAATTTGTACGTTGAATCAGCTTGTACATCATTTACTTTTTTAGACAGTGATAAAAAGTGTTGTAGAAATGATTGAGGCTGAATTTTAATATGTTCAATAGATAATAAATGGTTCTGATTATCTTGATTATCAAATTATCAAAGATTATCAAAAGATTTTTAATTTAAAAAAATTTTATTTAATTTCTAGAATTCATTTTATTTTAATTTTATCCAAATAAATTAAATACTTAAAAAATTAAAACATAACAATCTAATTCTATTTTTAATGACAATAATTTAAAATTTAGCAACTGGAACATGGTATTTGTTAAATAAATTTTGTTTGCTTTTGCGAGCTGACGGATCTAGAGCTATTTGACTGTTGCTTAGAGGCATTCTACTATTTCTAATCAAATCAAGTGTATGTGATCTCCTAAATCTAGATTCAGGCGTGATTCCAACATAAGGCTTATGATCCATCACATCTTTTTTTCTATTTAATCTTTCTATTAAACTATTTTTATAGTAAAAATCCTCATTTCTTAAAAGACCAAGTCTTGTATTGGGAATAAAATATGAGGGACCATCATTTGTTTTAAATGAATTGGAGGATTTTGGCCGCTTATTTTCACCAAAATCTGTATTTAAATTATCCATGAATGTAACTGATTTGGACTTTTTACGGTTCAAATTGGATTCATTATTACTTAACACACTTTTTAGGTATATATTTGCATTTGAACTAGCCAATTGTCTAGCTGATTCTCCTAGACAAGATCGACGATTTGGGTTTTTTAAATTTTTGTTTCGAAATGCCAATAAAGCATACATTGAGCTGCTCGATGCTTTTCTAAGCAAATTTTTTAGTTCTCTTTCATTCTCTTCGTTATCTGTATTCTCATCATAATCATTATCCCAATTGTGACCACGAAATGAGTTGTTTTTTTTCTTATATTTTCGGCTGATAGGCTGTTGATAGATCAAATTTTTGACACTATTCGGATAAAGATGTTCTTTTCTAAAATTAGCTCTGAGCTGATTTCCTGAAGCAGTCGAGCAACTCCAGTTGCCAGAATCAAGACTATTTGCTTCGCTGCAACTGCTCGAATTCGAGTTTGGACTAAAATTATTCATGCAATTCATCTTTTGGTTTAAATGAGCCAAATTAGAATGGCACTGTGCTAGGCCAGTAGTTTTGAACAGTTCTGTTGATTCTCTAGAAGTGTCTATTAGATAGACTTTATTTTGATCCGGATCATTTACCGAGTAGATTTTATTTTTTTCTATCTCTTCCAAAAATCCGTCCAAAAGTCTAATTACATTGATAAAAAATGCACGGTCATTTATTTTGTAAATAAGATTTGAATTGGGAATTTTTTTGACACACACAGATGGATCCGACTTCAAACTAAGTTGAAATTCTATTTGTTCTTCTTTGGTTTGCTGATTTAGAATAAAAAGTGAAAAATTTTTTTTTGAAAAATTAGGATATTTATCAAACAAAAGTCGATAGAAAAAAAGCATTAGGTCATAATTTCTACAGTTTATATTTAGTCGGATTATATATTTTTTTTTAATGTTTATTGTGCTATTATTGTCTGCTTTTGGTGATATCCAATTCGATCGACAGCATAATGGCGCTTGAAAATTAACTTTGCTCGAATGGCTCAATTTAAAAAATACTTGTCGTGCCAATGTTTGACCATTTTCGTCATTTAGCTCAATTTTATGATGATAAGACCAGTTTTCTTCATCTATTTCCGACTGGTTTACAGTAATTTTATGATTTGGAATATTGGTTAGTAAAATTAAGCTAAAATTTGTTACTGCGATTCTATTACCAGTTTTTGTCTCGGCTTTATTAACTGGAAAATGATTAAAACGAATAAAGTTAAGATACTCAATGATTCTATTAGTTTTGGTTAGCTCATTTTGACTAATTTTTGGATCATTTGTAGCCAAATTGAAAAATTTGATAACATTATTTGTGATGTAAATGTCCTCTTTCTCAAGCCTATTTACAGATAGAATAAGTTCTATGGGCAAATCGAGGGCTGAATTAATTTTGGCTTCCAAATTCATTTTGCTAGCTTGATCATTTGAATTTAGATTTAGTCTAAACAATTTAAATTGTATTAGTTGAATTTTTATTAGATCTTCATGCCTTATCTATTAACAATAAAATTAATTAGTTGATATTGGTCAAATAGTTTTTTCCTTATCATATTTTAGAATTAGCTTTGCTCAGTAGTTTGCCATTATTCAACAGAACTAGTCATTTAAATGATAAATTTAACATTAAAAACTACTATTTAAAAAAAAATTTTATTTGCTTTTTAATTCTCCTTAAAATTCTTAATATTCTTGTTCAATTTTCTCTTTATTTTTTTTCAATAAATTAGAAAATTTTTTTTAGAAACAGATCTATTTGCTTAAAATTAGATTTTATTTCTACAAAGAAAATAAAAAACAAAATGGAAATTTCTAAGTTTTTGTGAATTTTATGATCCGGAAAATTGGAGAAAATTTTTCTTTTAATTTTTAATTAACAAGTCTTATCGAATAATACTTTCAAAACTTGATCTGAACACGGAAAAAATTATTTGTTTTGCAGTGAAAAAAAAAAACAAAAAAACAATTAAACTAAAATAATCAATATTAATATTTAGGAAAATTAAAACTAATAAAACTTAGACAAATATTAATGAAATTTTCTATTACGCAAGAAAATTCTGAATTAATTAGAAAAATAATGGCTAAGATTGTATTAAATTTTTGTGCGAATTGTTTCGGTGTTTTTTTCTCTTAAATAAAATTTTTTTGAGCAAAATTACCAAAATCATTTACAAATACAGCCCTTCTTAAAAAAAAAAATAAAAGAAATTTTCAAATCACTTTTAATTACCTTAGAATGACATAAATAGTTTTTATGCTCAAAAATAAGGTCAGTCGCGAGAAATTTTTGTTCATAAAATAAAAAAAAAACTCCAATTTAAATTCTTTTGTTTTCAATCAAAACATACTTTATAAGTTTATCTTTTAAATAATATCAGATAGCTAAAATCTAACTTAAAAATCATTGATATAGTTTAAAATATAAGATAATCATATTTGTTAAGAATTAATTTAATTTTAATTTGAGTTATTCTAATTAAACCATAAAGTATTTTTCAAAATTTTTTAGCTTCTTTGTTTTTTTTTGTTTTACTTAACTTGCACTTCTATAAAGTAAATCATACAAACTAAAATCAATAATTTTACTTTAATATCAAATTTGAATAAAAATCAATTTTTTTCTCTAGCCAAAAGTCAACTCTAAGATCACGTGCTCTCAAATTTACAATTATTTTATGGTTGAGATTTTAATTAATTAAAAATTAATTAAAATCTTGCGATTTAACAACACAAAAATTCATCTTTTCCTTTATTAGCAACAAATTTTTTAAATTGAGATTTCTCATTCAAGCTACAATAAAAAAAAAGATAATCACTAACAAATAGTTAGTATTTTGAATAGCAGACAAAATGGCAAATAATTTTGGATTATAAATGGAAGTCAATTGTATTATACGGTTGAAATTGGTTATTTTAGAGGCCGAATCTCACCAACATCAAATAAAACAACTAATTGCTTATTCTTTGTACAATCTAGTAATCTAATACATTTACTTTATTTAATAAGATGCTCAAATATTTAATTTTGTCATTTTTTAACATAGTAAATTAAACTTAGTCCTACATTTTGAGCAAAAAAAATGCAAAATGTGTATTTCGATATTTAAATTGACAAGTCTTGTTTAAACTGGTTAAGCCGGCAATCATTGGCCATGATCTAAATTTAACAATAAATAGATTTTGCTTCTCAAAATTAATCCTCCAAATCTTTTGTTTGATTCTGGTCTATTCAAAATTGCCCAATTTTTTGACCCAATTTCAATTGAGATTATATAAAATTATTTTACAATAAGAAAGGCATTTAATTCCTGGTAAAATACACGAACAATTGATTAAAATTAAACTCATAATTTCATTGTTTGCAATAGCAATATTGTCAAATTTTTTAAGCTTGCAAAATTGTAGCTAAAATAGAGACTAATTTAAAAGCTGATCAATCATGCAAATTTTACGAATAATTACTCTTTTTTTGGCTACTAGTTTAAATCTACTCGCAGGCTATTGTTGTGGCAATGGTTTTACAATTTAAAGTTAATGAGAACAGATTTAAAAAACTATTTTATTTTCTTATATTTTAATTAATGCCAATGGCTTATAGAAAAAAATATTTTGCATTCCATTCCTTAAATTAACAAACCCATTTCGAAGCTTGCTTTGGGTGGCTAATTGGTTTACTTTAGTCACTTTTATGACCCTATAAACATAATAATCGAGTCAAAAGAAACAAATTTTGAAATTTCCTAATATTTCTTAGGTTTTATTTTTAAAGACTAATCAAGAAAGCTTCTTTGATTTAGTACTTTATTCAAATTTTTTTTCATACATAATCTTTGACTTTAAAATGCTTCATTAAGCTTTAAACTAATTTATCAAAGCAAATTTGAATTGAAAAAGAAACTAAAGAAAAAATATTAAATAAAATTTGTTTTTTTTTTTATTTTATGATGAAAATTTGATTTTTAACTCGTTAATTTAACAATTATACGCTAATAAAAACAATAAGTTCATGTAACTAAACTTAATCTCGGATATATTTATGTATCATGTAATCCTTGTCTTACATGAAAATCTTTTAAAGCAACTAATTCTGGATTAAGAGATGGACACCAAGAGAACAGTCGTTATAATCCAAAAAATCAAATGATTTTATACCTTTATTTGGGTTAATTAAAATAAATCTAGAGCTATTCTTACTTATTTTTGAACAGAATTGCTCTATTGTACATGAGAGTGATAGATCCTAATTACTTCCTCAAGAAAAAATCGCCTATCAATAACATTTTTCGCATACTTTAGCCTATTGTCTCACGAATGATTTGCAAACAAGAAATATCCAGATAAGATCAAACTCTACTCTATTCAAATTTTTCTAATTAAATAATTTTATTATATTTTTTTTTCAATTGAATAAATGTAGTAAAAGGGTTAATTTAATTTTATAGAAAAGTATCCTTTAAAATTTAGACAATAAGAACAACTAAAAAAAAGGCATCGCAACAAGTTCTAAATGTCAATATTGTTAGAATTTTAATTCAAAAATTTATTTTAGTAATTATTTGCATGATAAATAAAAATTCGAATTTTAATTAGATTTAAATCCGGTTTCTCACAGATTTATAAACTACTCAGGAACAGAGAATTTGAATTTCTTAATATCAAATGCGAATATTAGAAGATTTTCTCTACTTGATAACTTGATAAGAACAAACCTTTTTATGAGCAATTAAAACATAAAAGCTCGACCAATATTAATTAATTGAATTTTTTTAGCTGATCCCATGATAGATTTAGGACAGAAAAAAATTTAATAGGAATTTTTGAATGATGGGAAGCAATTACATTTATAAAATATATACAATTTTTTTTTTATTTGAATTTGTATGAGATTTAATTTTTGATTTTATTTAAATGTTGGCACGAATAAATTTTAAAATGGTTTCTCTAATTTTTTTTTAATTTAATAATTCAAAAGAAATTATGTAATTTTTTTGAATTTTCAATTATTCAATTACCTTATTTTTAAAAGAAACCTTATTAAAGAGCTGGTTAAATACATTTTCAAATAAATGAGCGAAATATATAAATTTTAAACCTAAAAATTTTTCTTTTTGACCATTGAATAATCAAAAATTTTAAAAGTAGCTTTAAAGTAAAACGGCTTTTGTTACCAAAATAACTTTTTTTTCACCAAAAAATTGCATCTCTTTCGTGGCTGAAGAACGTGTATAATGTAAAATCTTTTTAATAAAGAATATTTAATTTTAATAAAATAACACAAAATAATTAGATCTATTGAGAATTGAAAGATCAATGTTAGAATTCTTTCCTTGTTGGTTTACATTAACTTTTTTTATTGAGAATCCAATTATTGCTTTCAATTGGTAAAGAATCAAAGCTTCTTAATTTTGATCGAAAGATGTTTAAGGTGAGAACAGCGAAGAAATTTGAGATTGAGAGTGTTCAGTTATAAATTTTGATAATTCTTAATTAACAAAAGTTAATTAATAATTAGGTTTTCAAAATAAGTTTAATTTAGTTTAGTTTAATTTTTTAAAAAATATCATTAAAATATTTGTTAATCATAGTTAAATGAGATTCTATGCTTAAAAACAAAGCTATGCTTTTACTACGAATATATTTTGCAAAATTAATAAAATATTAAGTCAAAAGTTTTTTATTTTGTACACCTAAAAGCGGCAAAGAAGTCAAATGACTCGTTTTTCAAAAAAGAAAATTATTAGCTTGAAAATTGTTCACAAAAGAAGTAGAATATCTTCAAAAATGTTTAAACCCCTTTCATTAAAAAAATGGGGGACCGGTTTCGACTTGGAAAAATTTGCAGTGTAGATGATCAACTCGAGGCAGTAGTCTCTGTGTCAGATCGGAGCTGTTGCTCAAAAAAGGTACTTGAAAAGGAGATGAGCGCCTCCCCATTATCCACTAGTATAGAATAGGGTAAAAAAAATTAATTAAATTATCTCTAAAAATTAATTAAAATAATCTCCTAATTTAATTAAGATGATCGCAGAAATTAATAATTTGATCTCCAAATTTTATTAATGAAAAATTCAGACAAATTTAATCGTTTTCAAAATGTATGTTTCTTAATTAACTCATTTAACGATTCAAGTCCATTATTAGTAGTCAGACCATCATAATTATATAAAAGTAATTAAATTTGACGTTTCGTTTTTTACGTCAATTTTCGTTTTTTTACGACGAATTTAAATATTCAACCTATAAGCTCATATAAATTTATGCTATTTAAATCTACAATACTTATATTGTTTTCATTGTAATTATTATAGTCTAACAAATTTCTTAATAGAGTAATGTTTTGCTGATAATTTGAGACTTCTCTATCATAGAGACTATTGAAAATAAATTCGATTGAGTCTAATAGACCCAAATTTGGCATTTGTGTCCATTTCCAATTAGCTTTGATATTAATTTGCTAGATAATAAACCATCGACTTGGTATTCATCAGCTACCTCCTTATACTGCTTGTAAAATGAATCATTTTTTTGACTCAGCAACTTCTTGTCATATAACGATTTTAGCTTCTCGTAAATTTGTTTCGTTAATTCATTAGTGTGGATTTGATTGAACATAAAAAATTTGTGTTTTTTATAAACAGTTTGTATAGAATCAATATTAAGTACCTTAAAAAGTGGAGACGTTTTGACAAATTTTGAAACTCCTATTGATTTTTTTATTAATATATATTGACGAATGTTAAATTTATTCAATTGCGTTTTGCTGATGTGAAGCATCTCAAGTCCATACTTGAATATTGATTGACAAAACTGTTTGTAAATGAAACCAATAGTTTTGGGATTCAACCCACCAGGTTTGCAACCAAAACCATATTAAGAGTAAAATGACCGTTCGCATTTGTGAATTTTTTTCTCAATAAATTTTAACTTTTACTCTCGGTCTCCTTAGGCATACCTAGATATTCAAAATTTGAAGTGAATGGTATTTCAACACCATTCATCATTATTTTGCTGTTATGGAAAGGACATCATAATAACCTTCGAATCTTTATCGAATTATTTGATAAATTCAATAACTTTCAAAATTAATGATTTTGACCAATTTTTATTAAATAACTTTTATTTAAACTATCAAATAACTAAATTATAGAGATTTATTTTGAAGATCATTTTATTAATTATAGAGATCGATTATAATTGTACAAAAATAATTTTTAATCCTTTAGATTTTCACTAAAACGAGCCATTTGATTTGTTTTGGTGCTTCTCCAGTAAATAACTAAGGTATAAAAATTAAAATCTAAATTATGAATACTAGCTGTCTATGGTTTAATTGTGTAATTCCTAGGGGCGAATACACCTAGTCTCATTTTTGATAATAAAATTTTAAAATGAGAAAGTTTCGGTTGCATACAGCTTTGCTTATTAGCCCTTTCGTTCTTAAGAAAGGAATCAAATCATAAATACTGAAATAAAGAGGTTTCTTTGTTTATAGAGTTTAATGATAAAAGATCCTATAGCTTTTATAATTTTGAGATTAATCTGAATTCTAATTAAATTGTTAAATTAGACTAAAAATTCTGGTAATTTAATTTTTCTATAATTAATTTTATATCATTTTTTTTCAATAATTAAAAAAAAATAAAAAACTTTAATAAAATTTTTAATTAAATAATTGTCAATTTAATTTTCTGGATTAAAAAAATAAATAATTAAAATTAGGTTAAAATATACAAGAAAATTATTCAATCTTTCTGATTCTAGACGAGTGTAATCCGGCATAGAATTTTGGAATAGAAGGATAATTATCTGACTGATTTTTTTCTGTTTCGATTTTTGTTTCCATTTTGTATCCAATTACAAAACCCTTGCGATAATTTTGCGGTGTTAAATAGCACAATAATTGCTTAGTTAAAGGAGCAATTATGTCAGTTGTTTTGCTGGCCAGCCTGGTTGACTCCAAATTTTTTGACTGGCCTAAATCAATTGATACATTTACGTATTTGTCTTTACTTAGATTTTCAACCACAACCCCATGTGTGCATGATCCTGGAATAATTGAAGTCAATAAATCTCCATCAAGCTCCATTCTTATTTTATTGGCTTTTTTAGCCACACTAAAAAATATATCTGCTATACTTTCAGATGCCAGACTAGTTTTGTTCAAACTAAATCTGCATTCACCATGAATGACCAAATTATATGAATAAAAATTAGGATCTTCTGTGTTAAGGTTTTTTTCTTCGAGTACATTTGAAATAGCTTTGATAGATGTGGCAAATATAATATAAAAACCACGCTTTAATTGACAAGATAGATTTATAAAATACTCGACATTGTGTTCATAGGCTACACAACTTAGACCTCCGCCTTCTGCTGGCTCATTCAAACGACACACAACTAGGCAAAGGTCAATATCAGGCTCATCATTTCTGTCAAAGCCTTCATTTTTTCGGCCTGTTGAGAACAACTCAATTTCGAATTGATTTTCATTTGAATCCTGAACATTTATTAGAAAAACTTGGACGCCATCTGAAAAGTCGTAAAAGTATGACGAGTGTCTTGACTCGAACCAATCAGTTCGAACTTTACAAATTGATATATCATAAAAATATTTTAGTAGGTCTTCAAACGAAATCCAAAAACATCCGTCATTTTTTTGGTACACTCCTGCTATTTCATCGCGTATATTATCTGGCCAGTGCGGCCATTTGTTTGACCATGCGCCCTTCCATTCTTTTTTTCCCCATGGATTTCCTTATTTTTAGAAAGAATTTTATTATCTTTAATTTTTTTTTAAATAAAATCAGGTTTAAATTGAAAAATCACAATTGAATTCTGAATTTTTTTTGTTATATTTTCTTAAATTTTAAATTTATTACAAAATTTCCCATATAAAAATAATCTTTATTTAAGCTTTAGTTTGAGGCTTATAGAATTAGAGTTCTAATAGGTGATTTAAAAGAAAACAACTAATTTTGTTTTTTCCGTCATTTACGTAATCAGGTTCAATCAGGATTTTTAAAAACTAATAATATTGCAAAAATTTATTTCTAAACATGAGATTACTTATGGTTTTAATTTAATTTCAGAAATTAAGTAATCGAAACTTTGGAACATATTAAATATCAAGAAATCAAGTTTTTTTTTGTGGTTTTGATATTATTTCATCTCTTGTAGTTGAATTAAAACAGAGATGTGATGGTGTAAACATTTTTGAAACTATATTTCTAACTTGAAGAACTGGTCTATTCATTTGGTCATAAAAAGCAATTGCAGATAAAGCTGAAACATTAATTTTAAAAACATTTATTTAACTCTTCATGTCACGTCAAAACGTAGCTTTGTGAGGTAGAGGCCTAAAGCATTGATTAAATAAGGAATGAGAATTTGCAGAAAATTTAAAATTATATATTGTAAAAATTGTATGCAAAGACCAGCTTTCGACCTGCTTAAAACCTTTTTACAGAATATATTTTAGCAATTATAATTAAAGTTTTTCTTAGTCAAACGTTTTTTTTAACAATCAAATTCATTGAAATACATTGATTAAATACTATAGATTTAATACTATCTAATTAGCTACAAAAATAATCGAAATACTGTAAACTTACTACTGTTATTATGATCATGCAGATGAGATTGATGGCTTTGTAGATGATGTTAATATAAATTTGGTTAACTCCTCGGACTCTGATTCAGACCTTAATTCGGACTCAGAAAGTGATTCTGATAATGAATAATATCGTTTTTTATTGTGCTGTTTTATCTTGTCTTTAAATATTTTTGTGATTTGAAAATATCGTTTTTTAATTTTATTTTAAATAGATAAGTCCATTTTTTTTATAATTAATGTAAAACTTTTTGTAAATAAAAATTTTCAAATATCAATTAAATAATTAAGAATATAATTTTTTAATAACCCAAGTCAGTGTAACTTTGGTACGGAAGGTCATAAATTTTAAAATTCTAACAGATTATAATTCAGTTAATTGAAACATATTAAAATATATAAAAAATTAAATTTTTTAATTTTTAATAATGATTTGAACAAATTTTGTTGCAAAATCAAAAAATTCGTTCCTTTGACTGCTTAATTAAAATTCTTTTCTTCAAAGTTATTTTAATCGAAAATAATTATTACAATTTTGCATCTATTGCCAATGACGTCATTGAAACTTAGTTTGCTTCTCTATATTACTTCATCTATAATGCTTCTTTTATTTACTTCATGCAATTTTGTCTTGATCATAATAAACTAATATCTGATAGTAGACTAAAAAATTTATGTACTTTATGTACATTATCAGGCATTAAATAGTCAATACGAGATTGTTTTTTTCAGTTAAACCAAGTTAAAAAATATGAGCTGTTGGATTTAAAAAAATAGATTTTCGAAAATCCTTAAAAGATTGGATTAAATGCCAAGATTAAACGCTTAGTCAAACTATGGTTAATTTAATGATTAGCTTTATTTTAAAAAAACATTATTTAAGAAGAGTTTAGTGTTCGGATTAGGGAGAAGGTTTTTTTTTAATGGTTATACATACAGTATAATATAAGATAATATGTAATATCAAATTATCATTTGGACTATAATTTTTAACTTTTGAAAAAACATCTTCGTTGTTAATTTCATACATTGAAATTGAAATACTTAAAAGAAATTGAAGTACATAAAAGTAAAATATAGCCAAGAAGTTTTATATAACAATCAAAAATGATTTCTTAAGCATTGTTTTTTCGAGAAGTATTTCTCGACATGAAGAGTAGCCAGCATGTTGCAGCCAAAATTTTATTTTCTTATTTTTGCGATTGAAAATCATTATATTCAAAAAAAATTCCCATGCTGGTTTTTTTTTACTAACGTCATTGACAGTGCGTCCAAATTCGATAAAAAAAATCGCTAAAAAAGATATCAAAGGTTTGAATTCTTTTGAAAATTATTGATTTCACAAAAATTTATCAAATTCAAAGTTAATTTTATAAAATTTTCGATTTTTTTTAATAAATTGTTGTTAAGTGAAAAAAGTGGAGCAATTCTGAATATTAGAGAACTGATATTTCAACTAACTGAACAATCGCATTGAAGAAGCAACTCAAGAATCACTGTTTAACTATGATTTAAATTATGAACAATTTTCGATATAATTTTTCTATATAATTTTTATACCTAAAATTATTTCGTTTTTTTTTTAAACGGAAAGGTCATATCATAGCAACATAACTATAATAGAAATATTTTTGTAACCTTAAAATTTTTTTTAAAATAAGAACAACCTAATAAATATAGAGACAGGTAGAATGAAACATATACGAAGAGTAAAAAAGCATATAATCAATTTAATTAAAAGGTTAAAAACACATATTTTTTTTATTTAATATTAATAAGCTATAGGAAACAGGCTTGCGAAGATGTCTTAATTGGAACAACTATAGTAGCTAGATACACCGAACTATATTTATTTTATTAAAAATATATTTTGGGTTATAAACCCTGGCAGTTTGGAATGGAACTTAGTCCTTCCTTTCAGCCAACTGTAATAAGTTCATAAAAAGATTAAAATAAATTTTAAGTTGAAAAATAATGATATAAAAATAAATGCTAATAAAAATACAAAAAAAAGAGTTTCTATAGTTTTTTTCTAAGATAAAAAAAAGCCAATTTTTTAGTCATTTAAAAAATTAAAATTGAAATGTTAATACACCGAACTAGATTCATATACAAAGACATAATTGGTATGAATGTTACATAATTAGGACAAAAATAAACAATTAGATTAGTGGGATACAAAATAAGACAATTTTCAGGATAGTTTAAAATTTCAATTATAATTCATTAATCATTTTGTAAGCAAGGACCAACGTTAAAAATATTTATCAAAAATAAAAAAATTAAAAAAAATATATATCACTTCCAACCTGCTTTGGGTCTGTCTAAGAAAAATTATTTACTGAGTAATCCAGGATAATTAATTTTTATTTAGATAAGAAATTGCATTTAACATTCATTTAAACATTTGCATTTCATATATCGTACTTTCACCAGATAAGTACAATTAATTTGGCACAAACTAAAATAATTTTGATTTGAATGATCGAAAAAATGTGAAGTAGAAATAAGTATTTTAAGGTCTATTTGATTGTTAAATTATTGAATTAAAAGCTAGTTTAACTTTCGCCTGATTTAAATTATTCAAATTCTTTTATAAAATTTATGATTTTTTTCTACCTCACACATAAACATATTCTATTCTTATTCGTTTAATCCTAAAAAGGTAACAATTTGTCATGGAATAAGGTAATTTAAAGTTATTACTAATTAAGTCATACAAGTCATTAATTTAAGCTACATTTAATGCTAACTGCTTATTTGGTTTTGGAATTAATTATATATTAATAATGCTTTGGTCACTAAAATTATGTAATTAAAGTCATCGATAAAATTTAATGAACTGCTTTTTCAATTTAAAATCAAATTTAATTTAAATAAATAGAAATAAAAATAGAAAAAAACTCAACTCTTACTTAATTTAATTAGATTAACCACTTTTCCATCAGTGATAAATTCTCTCACATCTAAAACAGAGTAAATATGTCTATTAAAAAGTCCAACTTTGAACATATCGACAAAGGTAAAATTTTTATTGTAGCATAGAGTAGTCATTAAATATCCGACACTTTTGCAGTGCAACAGCCGCTTCCATAAGTACTGAGGATCATCGTCTGTACAACCATCAATAGGCACATATTTAGGATCATCAAAATTTGCCTTCGTATTCTCCAAATAAACTATTTCACACGGCTCACCGGTCAGTGTTTGTAGTCCTTCAACGCATGCACCACTGGCTATAGACTCATAATTTCCATAGAGCTTGGCCAATGCTTTTTCAATAAATGATACCCAAAATTGACGACGTCGAGCATAGGCAAAAATAATTTTTCCTCGTCTGTCACATGGTAGATAGTCATCTATATTCAATACCAACCATTGACCTCGTTTGCAAAGCCTTATTTGATGTAACCCAACGGAATTATAAGCTTTTGTGATCAAAATATTAGATAATAAATCGGTTCGCTCGGCTATGACCGACAAGGCGCTAATGAACCAGCATGAGCCTACTCCGCCTTGTACCACGTCTTTTGGCGAGCAATTTTCATACAAACTAATCGGAATAAATCTTTCTTCTTTTGAAAATTTAATATCATTTGGCCTTAGCCATATTTTTGCTCTATTAAGACCACTGCTGTGTATTGCCTTGGACAAAGGCAAAATTGACTTTTTGATAAAAATTGATTGCTTGTTTGGTGGAAATTCCTGATCAATAAAATGTATTTCATTGTTGCTTCTTAAGTTTGAGTCTTTGGCTAAGGCTTTTTTAAAATTTTCCAAACGAACTTGAGATGATCTTTCTACAGCAAGTTGTTTAAGTTTAAATTTCGATTTTGACGATGTCTTCAGATTGCTTTCTTCGACTTTATCGCCTGTGTATTTATCTATTAAACATTTTCTGCAAAAATTTGTGTCTTTTTGGTTCGGAAAATTGCAGTATTCACACTTCCAAATTTGGTTTCCCATATGAAAAAAATAGTCCAACTTCTTTCGTTTTGACAAAAATGGCAAACTTCAATGCAAAAACAAAACAATAAGTGTCGAAAAATACAATTAAAATACTTTAATGAATGATAAAATAATTTTTTTTTTATGTAAAACGAATAATGGATGCTATAAACTCTTCGTTCGGCTTCATTTAGCAATTTACAAAACTTTGAATTTTCCATAAAAGTATTTAATTATTTTTCATTTTGCTAATTTCTTTGGAATTTTCTAACCATTTACTTAAAACATTAAAAATTCAAAATTTACAATTTTTGCTTTTTTTTTAAAATTTTTGACTCACATGGAAACTAGTAAAATTTTTAGTTGATTATACTATATTATTAGATTTTGCAGTCAAAAAGATCTATTTTTTAAAGTTTGTAAATTTCAGGCTTTATACCTTTACCTTTTTGTTTAAATCAAAAAATTTATTCAATTTTTATGATTAAATTGTGACTAATAAAAAGTATTTATTTTGATTTTTTGAGAATTTTTTTTATTAAAATAAAGCGTCTCAATTATGAAAATTATAAATAAAAATTTTAATTAGCTACAAAAAATACCAAGCATGTTATTTTTTAATAAGGTAAAAATAAACTTAATTTTATTTTTTTTTCAAAAATAATTAAATGTGAATTAACACTTAATACTTTTGAAAATATTTGAATTTAAATAAAATTTTCAAATTTGTACTCAATTGGTTTTTGTCCAATTTAAAGACAATTTGATAAATTTAATTCACTCAATAGATGTCAAATATTAGGTTGTTTTTGAAGTTTTTTCATTTTTTCAAGGCTTTTTTTATTTAAAATATAACTTGTCAATAAAAAAATTTTCCTCACTAGAAATACACATCTTTCATCTTAACCGCAGCATTTTGATCCCTCTCTTGCAGAAGCTGGTTGATTTTCTCATGAAATATTAACTGATATCTTTTTTCACTTCCTCAAAGTATGAATTTTTTTTTTCAGTGAGGAAATGCTGTATGGATCAGAACAAATGGTAATCTGAAGGAACCGAATGTGGTGAATAAGTTGGATGAGATGAGACTTACGAGCCTATATTTTCTATTTCTTTTAGCTCTATGTGGCCGATTTATTTAAAAAGCCTGGCTCATACAAAACAATTCTTGTAAATAAAAGTCTGTGGTTATCGTTTGCTTGGGTTGAAGGACCTCATAATATATGATACCCTTCTAATCTCATTAAACACTAAGAATAACCTTTTTCCATGAAAAAGTCTTTTATTCTCAATCGCTGTGCAATATCGATATTTGAGAGTTTGTAAAATACCCATTTATCGGTCTTCCAATAATCTTCTAATACTTTTAATCTATTCCAAACGGAGCCATTTGTTACAGACATCTCTTTAGCAAGTTGTCCAGTCGACCGCCTTTAGTAATAAATATTCAAATACGCGTCATCAGCTTCGCCGATTCTCCCAACACGTCATTTGTCATTGAAATCGAAATCCTCAGCTTTGAATTCCCCAGCCTTTACCAAACAAATCGCTTTGGTAGCCTCTGTCACTATTTTTCCTTCGTTAAAACAGAATAGCATGATGTAGCGGATATTCATTTTATCGTCTTGCAATTTTAACAAGTTAAGCATTTAGAAATTTTAAAAACAACTTGCTACTTGCTCTTTCAAATGATTTAAAAGCTGGCATAGAAAATTTAAATATTAGATAAGATTTTTTTAATTTAAAAATGATGAAAAAACTCATAAAAAGCAAAAAAATTAAGAGTATTTTTCGATTAGCCATTAGATATGTTCCCAATATAGAAATCAATATTTTTTTCTAAATTCTAATAAAAAATCTAGGTTATTGTATTTTTTGCTAAAATATAACTAAAGTTTTTAATTTTAAATTAAATATTAATTCTGGTTATTAAAAATTATATTATCTTTCAGTTTACTTGGTCTAGCCTTTTCATCTGTAGAATTTTTCTAAAATGCATATTTGGTATTTTTATGTCAGTCATTCGATTTTTAATGCTTTAATACATGAAAAGCTTCAATTAAAAAAATAGTTATGGAATTTCGAAGAATTAAAAAAGTGACTCATAAATTTTTCTGTTTTTTTTTACATGTTTATTTTTTTAATTTAGAAAAAGCAGAAAATTTCAATTATTAAAAATATTCTATCAGTAAGCTAATCTATTTCCTTCTTACCATTACCATTACTTGATACTCTGTCGTCGAAGGAATTAAGTTTTTAGGCGAAAAGATGATAATCAAAAGGAAAAGAAATACAAGCTTGGTAAGAAGGCTTCAATTTTTTTCGTGTTCCTATGAGTTGTGTGATTGTAGGTTTAGCATTATAGAAGCATACTAAGTAGACCAAAGAAGGGTATTTTTCTAAAAGCGAACTAACAGCAGCAAAATTTGGAATTTTTTTTTAACTTTTGAAAAGTATTGATTTAATAAAAAAAGAAAAAAAATTAATTATTTATTAATTTAACATTTAATATGATTTGAAGTTTTGGTATTAGCTAGAATTAAAAATTTCTAAAAATTTTAAAAATCGAAAATTCTCTGATTCATCTTAATATCAACAAAAAAAGAAAATTTTAATAAACTGGGATGAGTTCAATTTTTTAAGAATAAGAAATATTTTTATTTTCAAATCACTAGAGAAAAATCCATTAATAAAAAATTTAAAAAAAATAATTTAGTCATATTTATTTTCGATATGGTCCAATCTAATTCTAATAAAATGTCTTACTGGATCAAATATATTAGTTCGTCAATGAAGAAATTTTGAATTGTCCATATTTAATAGTTGATTATCACTCAAATTGAAATATTTTATAATCTGACTCTTCTCTAAATTAATTAAATGTTCGAACTTATTCAAAGCATCAGCATAATTTGTCCGACAATTTTTCTTTATCCAATATGATATCATGTCAGTATCTAACCAAGATTATTTGATTCAATTCTTTAAGAATGTCCTTTAGTGGAATTACTAAATTTTGTCCACCATTAAGTCCATCGTTGTGTAAACACTGCAAGACAAAATATTTCGGTAGATTGATCTCATAACTTGCATCGGGGTGCATTTGAAAAATTTCGTCAGTATGTGACTGAGCAGCCATATTCCAAACAAAATCATCAACCTTGTTTCTACGAGATCGGGGCTGCATGCTTAGAAATCGTAATAGTGATATTATATAGTTGGCACCAATATCTTGAAATTCAAGCTTTAGTAGAACAAAATCATGCTTTAATAATTAATCTAGATAGAGTTCGGAATACTTAAAACAAAATGATTCATTTAAACACTACTATGGAGCAATTTTCTATGTCAAATAAGAAAAATTTTTTTTGCTCAATGTAGCCATGGATGGTGAAATTTCTTGGCTCTCTATTTTTTTTTTTTATTTTTTCTTTTAATTAGAAAATTAAAATTTCAGTTTCGATTGATCATTATTTTTGATTATTTTTATTCAATAAAAAAAATTATAATTTTTTTAACACCTTTTAAGTCCCGAAACAAATAAGTTAGAATTTAATTTTTATCAATTAAGAAAAAAACAGATTATCAAGATAAACTTATATAAGTTGTAAAAAACTATAGAAACACTTTTCTTTTTATTTATATTAGCATTTATTTTTATATCAATATTTTTTAACTTTAAAATTTATTATAATTTTTTTATTAACTTATTACAGTTGGCTAAAATGAAGGACTAAGTTCCTTTCCAAATTTCCAGAGTTTATAACCCAAACTTTATTTTTAATAAATAAATAAAATATAATTTGCTTGTTTACTTTTTATGATTCTTCTAGTTGAAAGTTTTCTACAAAGTGATTTAGACTTCATCGGGCTTTCTAGTGTTAAAAATTCAAAAACAAAAATTTTCAAAAAATCATATTTTTCTGTCATTTTTTCGTTATTTAAAAATTTTACTTACTTCTTTACCTTTAAGAATGCAGACTAGTAAATTAAAATCAAAATAGTTTTTTTAGTCCTCTAAAAATTGATTAATTTTAGGAAGGATTTTATCCGAATTATTTTCATTAGATTCAAATTCGTTGCCGAAAAATGTTAAATTAAATAGCCATTATTCGGAAACCTGGCATTTATTTTACATAATCTAGCAGTACCATTTTTATTCTCAAACAAAAAGTCAGTTCTTAAAAAAACTAAATTTTTTTTATTTTATTCTGATTATCAAATTAAATGTCAAAAATAGATTGTAATTGTGACAAATTTCTAAATAAAATAGAATTGACATGTTTAATTATTTTTTTTCAGACATTGCGTGTGCTCAAAATAAACGTTAATTACGTAAAATCAGAATTAAATCTTGACAAAATTAAATAATTTTGAATTTACTTTTTATAGCTGAGTTTTATTTAAAGCGTTATTTTTTATTTTATTGATTAATTAAATTTTTTAGGAAATATTTTTTTTAAACAGAAAAATTATAATCTACGTTGTTTTAAATTTCAATAATTTTAAAAAAATATATAACAACTAATCCTCCTTAAAGTAGGAGTTTTACGAATAAAAAAACTTAATAGTTAAAAATACTTGAAAAATTCTTCAAAAAAAAATATTAAAAAAATTTTTAAATTACTCACCTATATGTACCAATATTTAAATAAGGAATATCTTTGTATTTATCAATAATTTTCTGAACTTTTTCAGAAAATTTGTAAATGTCTCTGATTCGCATGTCAAAGTGATAATTTTTAACCACGCATTTTATTATTGACATTAAAGCAATATGAATTTCCTGATAACATTCTATATCTGAATTTTTGATTACAAATGAGTATGGATAAATTTTACGCTTATCAACTAGTTTGAATAAATTTGAAAATTTTTCTTTCAAAAAAATTTTTTTTTAATTCATAACCTTACTCCTCCATTTCCGTTTTGTTTAAATTTATTTCCATTTAAATCAACTATTGCATTATCAAATTTCCAAAAATTTTTCAATTATCATTAAATAGTGAAATAAACAAATTTTACAGTGCTATTTGATTTTCAACATTCAACTAATATTCAACATATAACTATTTATATTTAAATAACAGTAAAAATTGTAATTATAAAAAGTATTACCTTAGATCCAGTCAACCTTAATGCGTGTTCCATCGAAGTTGGTTATGCGAGAGATTCAAAAAAAGAAAAAAAGAAAAAAAAAGTTTTATAAATAATAATCTTCACTTATTTTTTTTTAAACATGTAAATTAAATGGTATGAGTAAAAAATATTGTCTCCTTATATTTTAATATTTTAATTTTTTTATAAACTTCATCGCCAAATCTGGTGTAATCTTTTCTGAATAATTAAAAATAACTATTTATTTTCAGAAATTAAAAAAAATATATTTTAGATTCAAATTTTATTAATATTTTTAAAATAAAATTCACAAAAAAATATTTTATATAATAAACTTAAATTTAATGCAAAATAGTCATTAATAAAATTCCAATTAAAAAAATTTTTTTTTAAACCATTAAATGCCTCATTTTCATGTGTCTAGCATTTGCTTTCCTATAGATATTTCTATTACCTTTATTAAAAAAAAACTTTTAGAAAAAAATTATTTTAAATCATTTTCATTTTAATTACTTGATATAGTTCGTTTCTTTTTTTCAGTCTTGAACAACTTAAGGATAAGACGCTTGATGTTAGAGCTTGAGCATATATACAATACTGAGGGCCAAAGCATCGAAGATTTTGCAAATAAAGAAGGCAAAGTAGCCACTAGAGGTGACACACCAGAAGAATTGATAAAAGCAGTGTACATGGAAATTAGAGCATACGGTGTCCATGAAATGATAAAACCAATAACTATCAAAATCATAGTTGCAGTAGAATTTCTTTCTATAATAATGCGTCGGCTCTCCATTGTGTTCTTTTTTTTTAGTATTTGCTGAAGACCACGGATCATAAAAATCAATTTAAAATTGACTTTAATGATTGCCATTAATGGAATGAAGTATACTAGCATGAAAACAGTGACATTGTAGCTTATCACATTAGTGCTTCGGTCTTTCCATTCAACACTGCATGATGTCAGTGCACCCTCTAATGAATAATATGACCAACCTAGTATGGGTAATATTGACCAAAATAAAGCAAGTAAGACACAAATCAAAATTGAAAAATAAGTAAGTTGAAGTTTGACTTTAGAGACTGCAAAAGGGTTTTTAATTATATGATATCTAAAAAAAATAGTTTATATAATGAATTAATTTAAAAATATCCAATAACCTTTCAAATGATATAGACATCATCAAATAAATACTCAAACATCCAACAAAATACATCACAAATCCACTAAATACGCAACCAGTATACCGAAAAATCCATCTTTTAAAAAAAAATTTTCTATATTTAAATTTTTTTTTAAAAGAAATTATTTTTCTTTAAATTTATTTTAAAAACTAACGTAAAATAGAGTAAAAATTTAATTTACTTGCATGCAAATTTACTTGCAATAATGAACGGAAATTCGAGAATTGAGCCGGCCAAATTTAAAATGGTTAGTGCTGTAATAAAAACATTTATGGGCGAATGTAGATTTTTGTATTTTAAAAAGACCCATAAAAGTAATGAGTTGAATATAAGGCATAATGCAAAAACTAAAATTGTAAATGATCCAATTATTCTGAGATAAGTGCAATCAACCGGAGAATTTTCCAATAAATCATATTCAGTAAGGTTTAGCATTTTGGACTATATTTAATTAAATTTTTATTTTATTGTATGATTCTGTTACAATTTCTCAACTTGTTGCGTGTCATGTCAAAACAAGTTTTTTTGTTTTGCTTTAATGAATGAATGAATAGATAAAAACAAAAATCTAAAATTTCTGTAAAATGACACTTGTCGATTTTTTTAAATAAGGAAATAAATACAAAAATCACTAACCAAAATAACTGAGAGATATTTTAAAAATTGAAATTTTTCATTGATTTTAGTTACATTGACAGTTGATAGAAATAAAAATTTGCTTTATTTGAATCCAATTTCCTAAATATTCTTAAAATATTGATTTAAGTTAAAACAGCCTTATGCATTATTATTTTAAATCAAAAAAACAATGCAAAAAAATATTTAAATTGAATTTATTCATCTCGTGAAGTAGCATGAAAATTGAATATATAGCACTTTTAAACCTTTTATTTTCAATCTCTTCTTTTTTTGAATTAATTTCGTGTCAATAAAAATCTGGAAAATTTTAATCACTAAATGAGCAAATAAATTACAGTGAAAAAAATCATTTGGATAAAGTATTTTATGCCTTTCTAAATTAAATAAATCTTATAGATCAAAAATATAACGATAGCTTTTGCTCGAATGAAACCTTTGGCGCAAAATGTGATTAATTTCTTTTAGGGTTTTTTTTAATTAATGTGTTTTTTTCTTACGATCAAGACACAAACTTCAGTTGATCGACCATGATAAAAATTTTTGAATCTGCAAATATCACGTGAAATAACATTTTCCATATTTAATAAAATTAAAAAAATAAAAATAAAAGTAAAAGCCTTTTAATTTAACCTAAATAAATAAAAATTTAGTCTAGTTATTTTATTCATAAAAATATTTTAATAAAAATGATAATTAAGACCAGTCTTCTAAAAAAAAAATGTTGATAAAATTTTATCGAACTGATTTTTTTCGATAATTTTTTTTACATTTATTTTCTGAAAGGTTGGTTTGTGTTTTATATGCTGCTAAAAATTTTCTTCCAATTAATTCAAATTAGTAACCAAAATAATTTTTTAAAATTATTTTATGCTATTAATTCACACAAGAGTTTGATAAAAACAATAAAAGTGGTGTTCAATACACTGAGCAATTTATTTGAAAGATTTTTTATTATCAGAAAGTGATTCAATTTTGATTTTTTAGATCATCGATTAAAATTTATTTATCAGTAATAAATTCATATAATTCTCTTAGTTATGGGTTTATTATTGAAAACATTATTCCTACTCAAGAATCATTTATGCATTAATCAAATAAAAAAATTCTAAAAATTAATAAAGTCATTTGAATGAATAATACAAAGAATCTTAGAATTTGTTTTTTACTAGATGAACCGAAATTACTACTTTATTCTCTCAATCAATTTAATTTGATTTTAAAATTATAAATTCTAATTATATTTTTCAAAAATAAAATATTTAAAAGTACAGATTTGATGAATCTAAAATCCATGTACATTAGCAACTATTTACTTTAAGTTTTTTTTTTAACTCTAAGCATCTTAAGTATTTTAAGATGCTTAGATTTTCTTAGATTTTTTTTCCAAAGCTAAAAACTAAATCTAGACTGATACTTGGAAGAATCCTAGAAATTTTGGGGAAGAATATTTAAAAATTAAAGCAACTATTTAGTTTAAATTGGAGGTTTGTCATATTATCATAATGTAACTTAATTTATTTATTTGAATTTTTTTCCTGAAATCAAAATTTTCTGAAGACCTAAGTATCGACTTTAAATAAAAGTTGTATTTTATAAAATAAATATAAATTAAAATCAATATTTTTTCTAATCGTTACAAAGATAAATAATTAATGAAATTCTTTTAATCCCTGTTCTAAAAAATACACAGTAATAACAAATTATAAGAGGAAAAAATTATTTTTTGTCAAAATCTAAAAAATTTTTCTTTAACTCAATTCCTTTATCTATCAAATTATCATTGAAATTTTTTAGGGCTTTGGCGGTCCTTATAAATTTTGTCTAATTAGAAACAGAATTCTTTTTATCAGTTTTTATTTTAGAAAATAATTTTTTTAATTTTGATTCTAAATTTTAAAAAATCTAAATTATTTACTAATTAATATTTGCTCTATAGTATTGTTTAATTAGAGCAATCAAACGTGTCTTAAATTTTTTAAAAAAATTTATCGTTTTACTTATAAAAAAAGTTGCTTTTATAAATTTACCTAGTAAAATTATTGCTCATCTCTTAATTTTAACTTGATCGTTCTCCCATTGAAGTAAAACTTATAGAATTGAATCAAAGTTTTTCAATTTAGGCGCCTTTTGTAGAAAATCTAAGCTTGTTTAAAGGCATAGAAATCAAACTTATCTTAGAAAAATAAGCTTAAAAAAACATGCCTTTTTTTAGTAAAATTTAACTGCCATTCAGTCTAAGTTGAACCTGTAATTCTAACATAACAAAAATGACAAACTATTCAAAACATTAATTTTAATTCGGTTCTTCGAACATATAATAAAATAATAAAACATTCACTAAATTAGTGATGATCATCTTGTAACTTTGAAAATTAAAAATTTACATATTCTTAATAATAAAAAGACAGATGAAAGAATCAATGATATAAATTAACATTAGTAATGCTGTTATTCTAATCCGACTTAGTTTAGTTTAAATAAACATTATAAAATAGTATCAAAAAATCAACTTATTTTTTTTAGATGCTTTATTTTCAAATTAGGTTCTGATTCTATAATCTATCATTTTAAAATTAAGTAAACAACTAGTACTTCATACCACTTCTAATTATTTCTGATAAATTTTTTTCTTGAATAAAATAATTTTATTATATTTTTGATTTAAAATATGATTGAAAAAAAATTATAAAAATGATTTAATTTATTGAATAAAAAACAAAAAGAGGAAGAAGAGTTCAAAAGACCCCTCAGGCCTTTGATTGTTAAAGAAAATTTCAAAATATTTGGTTAATTAACAACATAATAGTAAAATTAAACTTGAATATTTTAAATCTACAATAAAAAATATAATTGATATTTAAATTGACAATTTCGTCATCATTATTTTGGGCCTTATGAATTGTTTATAGTAAGAAAAAATTTTTAGCATTAGAAATTAGCTGTTTCTTTAAAAGTATTTAAATAACAAACCATTAGATAAATATTTTAGTGCAACAATCTAAAATTTGAAATAAATCAATAAAAATCATAAAATTGAAAGAAATTACAAGTTATTAAAGAATTAAAAGATTTACGCATTGATTTAGTCTGTTGTTCAATCAACATTTATTTAATTTTTTCCGAAATTCATTATAAATCTGCTTTTAAAGAATTAAAATGACTAGAAATTATAAAAACCTTGTTTATCTGTTATAAAAGTTTTTAATTTGTTGAACTATTTAGTATCTAAATATTTAGTATTTAATATCATATAATTTGTATGTCATAATTTATTTTCTGATCAAAACTTATTATCTATCATGTTATCTGGAAATATGAGCCAAAAATCAAAATCAAATTTTGAAAATTTTATTTTACCAGAATATTTGTAATTATTCTTGAACAACAGAGAGGTATTTTTGATTTTTTGGCAAAATTTGAAGGCCTCTAAATAATTAATAAATTAATAATTAGTATTTTTCTATATGAACAGCTTATTTAACTAGATTCATATAATTCAAATATTAACTATTGAAGTAGCATTACTAAATAGTTATTAATTAACATATACAATTTTAAAAATAAAATTATTGCTTAAATAAATTGATTTGCTAAAAATTTTCAAAATTTTTTAGCTTATTTTTGGATTTTTTTTGAAGGAAAACTTTTGCAGTAGTTGACTATTACTACATTTACTTTTTTTTAAATAAAAAATGGAATTTTATAATTCTTTTATTCTTTATAAAATAAAAAAGCACATATAAATATTGTTTTTTTTTAATAGTAAGATAAATATTAAATAAGCCGATGAGATTAAATTAATTTTAAAGTTTTGTACATAAATGCTTAAAATCTACTTATATAAATTTGAACAAACAACAAAATTTTCGCTTTTTAATGCTTTATGATTAAGAACTATTAATCTGTCTAAAATGTGTTAATAATAAAACATTTGAAAAGATTTATTTATTTATTTATTAAATGTGAAAAGATGATGTGTTCAAGATAAAATAACAGAGTTGAATTTGAAAAGATTATCTTTTTTGAGTCCACAAAAAAGAGATATTTTTGTTTTTTCACTTTAATTAATTCATCCTTGAAATCTTGTTATAGAAAAATCGATTTTTTGGTTAGAAAAAGGAGCGAAAATTTTGCTATTTTGTTATTTTAGGCAGTGTAGTTGGTGACTGGCATGACCGTTTTATCTAATATTAAAATATTAATATTTATACAATTTTTATTTTAAAATAAAATTACCTCTACTCATAGATACTTCTTCTTGCTCTTTCTTTTCAACGAAAAGACCCATTGTTAGCTTTACTCTGATCTGTTTGTTTGAAAAAATGTACAAAATAGCACTCCAGACAAGTGTTGATTTGGCAAACATTGCTGGAAGTGTTCCTGCTAATGGTGGTAAATCATCTCCAATAAACGAACTATAAAGAGAAACCATTGCATAAGGTGTCCAACTAATTACAAAACCCACTTGAAATAATAAATAAAATTTTCATTTTAAAAATTTAAAAAAATAAACAACATTTGATTTTTATTATTATTTTATTAAATTTTGTTAAGAACGAAAAGCAAGTGATAGAGATATTAAAATCCAATAAATGAGCTTAAGTTCAATTAATTATTTTATATAAAATTACATATAACTTAATTTACACTTTTTTTATTAAAATCATGAATTTTGACTATTTAATTTTTTAATTTATTTCTTAATTTTTAAACGCTATCTTTGATACTTTATTTGATGATTCTGAAAAAAAGAGGAAATAGTAAGGCAGCAATTACACAATGGAGTTGGGTACTCGTTGCTACCTTACTATTTCCTCTTTTTTTCCTGAATCATCAAATTTATAAAAATGTATCCTGTTACTCTCTATCTTAATTTATCTAATTTTAATTTCAATATTTCTCTATTTTTTAACTTATATTATTTTTACTTAATTTTTTCTTATTTTTTATTTTTATTTTATTATATATAACCTTATTTTGATTTTTTATTTTATTTTTATTATTAATCTGAAGGAGCTTAAGCTCGGTACAGAAATATAAATAAATACAAATAAATAATATTTTTTTATACTATTTTACTATTTTACTATTATGCTATTTTTTTTCAATTCAATTAACGACAATTCTGATTATGTAAAAATTGTTATTAAAAATACTAATATTTAAAATGAGAAAATAAGTCGATTAAAAAATTAGATTTAAACAAATATAATAAAATTTAGAACTTATTTTAAATTAGATTTAGTTAAAAGTTTAGAAAAATATATGGATTGACAATAAAGAAGATTTGTTTTCGAATTTTATGCAATAAATTTTTAAAAAATTTATTATGTGAAAATTAAATTAAATTATCCATTCATTGAATTTATTTTTAATTTTTAAAATCACTTATAAAAATTTTTCTAAATTTATTTAATTTCGTTAAGAACAAAAAAAAATTTGATTAAAAAGTGTTAAATCTAAATAAGGATTATAACAATGCAATCTTAGATATTAAATTTTTGTTAGATTAAGAGCTTAAAAAATTAATAAAATAAGCTGATTGAGTTTTTACAATTGATTAAAAATAAATTTTACAATTGTTGAGAAATTTTATAGTTTTTAAAATTTTGCCTAAAAAAACATTCAAAACTTAAAGTTCATGTTCCAAAGTTTTGTTTTAAACCTTAAATATCAAAATTTTTAAATTTAATGCTTCAGATTTAGTTTATTATAAAATATGACATAAATATTTTTTAATTTTCCTTGTGATTCAATTTGAAACATTGGAACAGACGCATTATTAAAAAAATATCCTTATTCCCGGAGAATTTGATGTAAATGATAAAATGTTTTAATATTGGTGAAAAGGTGTAATTGAGTGCTGTAATTGAGTGGGCAAGTACTTGAATGGAGTTGTTGTTTTAACATACAGACAAAAGTTATCAGAAAACTAATTTTTCGTCACAACATACTTCCATTTTTAACACACAAAAAATATTAATAACATACTAAATTTTTTTTAGCACACTTAAAATTAAAATAAAATTGAAAAAAATTTATAAATTTTAAAAAAATAGAAAGAAGAAAACTTGAATTTAACGTATTTAAATTGCTTTTAGATTTGAAAAGCTGCAAAATAATATGATGCAGAACTGCATTATAGAGAGTTTTATTTGTTTTAAGTGGTTAAATATATTTTAAGATTATGAAGCATACAATTTAGAACCAAGAAACGTATGAAATAATTAACATACAAAGTTATATATAAAAACATTCAAATTAGACAAAATTGATTTTATTTATCTAATAAATTTCATCCATTTATTGTTTTAATTAATCCTACGTCTTACGGTTTAATTAATTAAAATTTTTTTTAGATTTTTCCTCATTAGTATAAAATATTTAAAAATTTAAAAATAGAAACATTAATAAAGAATTTTAATTACCGACTAAAAATAACATGATAATGGTTAAATCTCTTTCCATTTTTAATCGTTTTTTGGCTTTTTCATCTTGAGCAGAATCTTTGGTCATATTTGGTAGATTTCGAATCTAGTTTAGTTAATCTTTTTTATTAAAAATAAAATAAAAATTTAAAATATTACAATTAAGACTAGTTTGATGTTGGTAAAAAAAATTATAATTAGAGGTATAATGTAGACAACGAAAAACATTGTCACATTATAACTAATAACATTAAACGATCTCTCAAACCATTCAACACTGCAGCTTGTTAAAGCACCCTCTAAAGAATAGTATGACCAGCCGAAATAAGGAAACAATGCCCATAAAACACCCATAAATGTGCAACCAGCTACCACAACTAAAATTACATTTGTACTGATACTTTTAATGCTCAAAGGCTTATATATAATGAAAAACCGCTCGAATGAAATCGCAGCCATCAAATAAATTTGAATGGTGCCAACAATATACATAACAACTCCACTAAAATGACATCCAACTTTTCCAAATGGCCATCTTTAAAATTCAAATGTAAATATTTTATTTTACTTGTTAAGGTTTTTTTTAATTTTTTTTTTCAAATAATCAATTGTTTTAAATAAGAAAATTATTTTAAAAATTTAATTAGAAAAATAAATAAAAATTAGCAACTTATTGACCTGCAACTGAAATTGCTGATAATAACAAATGGGAGTTCAATGACAGAAGCAGCTAGATTGTATGCAGTTAATGCAATAATAAGCATGTTTAGCGATGTTCTTAATTCCTTGTATCGATAAAAAACCCATAATAAAAGCGAATTAAAAAATACACTGGACAAAAGTAAAAGGATGCAGTAGACTGCAATCATTTTAAGAACAGTACAATTGGCTGGTGATGGCATATTCCATTTATCGACATGGTGGTTGGTTTTGGTCGAAAAGTTAGAATAAAAATCTTGAATCATTTTTGTTTTCAAATATTAAAAAAATTTTTGACTTTTAACAAACTCCGATTAAAATTTAAAATAAAACAGAACTTATAATATTTTACTATTTTAAATAAATTAAAATTTAACAAGTGACTTTTTGTTTATTATTGGTGTCAATTTTTGATCAAAATGTAACGCTTTTAATAGGTCTATGCGTCATCAACGATAGTAATTTGTTTTATCATCACACTTCTGTAGAAATATTGTGAAAAATAATTTTCCTTATTAATTCTTCAAAAGTACTTGTTATTATTTTATTGATTATATTTTTGCCATAGTTACTGGTCACTTCATGTCGACGCGTTTTAATTTAAAAAAAATTTAGAACCAATTTTTCACTTTTTATAGAAAAGCAACATTATTTGTGATAACGAAAACCTATCACTTGTGTTTTATAAACTGTTTCAGTAGCATTCAAATAAAAATTAATTTTTTTTCTAATTATTTGAATAATAAAAGATTTACCCTTTAAGTTAAATTCAGATTAAAAAGTCACACGTGGGAATTAATAAATCTTTAAATATATATATAAAAATTCTTTTTTAATGCTGACACAATAGATATATTATTGATATTTGGAGTTCATGCGACTTATTTGATCATAAGAGAATACTATAAAATTATAAAAATCTATCTATATCAAGTATTTCTAATTTTTTAAAAATTTATTTGAAAAATAGATACAGAAAAATAGATTTTTTTTCTATTTCTATTTGACTTATTTGAAATTTAGAAATAACGTTGATTCTTTTAAACAAAGTACATTAGCATGTTAAAATCTGATTTATAATTACGTTTTTATTATTTGTATTCTATTATTTGTATAAATATATAATAGAAAAAAAATGTCATATGATTTGGCCAGATATGTTCAAAAGCCAAAAATTCAATTCTTAAAGTCAGGGAGTATTTTTCTTTTAAAACATTTTAATTATTTGCAACTTATTTACATGATTTTAAATATCCTCAATAAATTTTTTTCTATATAAAATTTTAATCTAACAAAAAAATAACATGTTTAGATATAATTTAGATCTGGTTTAGTATTTTTTGTTAATTTCTTTAAATTTTATTAATTTAAATTAAAAATAAACTTGAAAATAATATAGAAATTAGCAAATGCATGTGCCTGACAAAAATTTTATGCTGAACTAATAATTCTATACATTATAAATCCAAATGGAAATATTTCAAGTACCGAATTTTCTAAGATCAATCTAATAAATATATTATCAAAAATCTAATCCTTGAAAATAGTTTCCTTTCTTAAGGATTAGATTTTTGATATTAAAAATATTTTTCTTGATTTAAATTGAAACTTAAACTAAGAATCTAAAAATAAACTAAGTAAAAATTTTTTTTTAAATAATAATGAAGATTAAGCTAAATTTACTAAAAACTCACTTTATAATAAACTAAAATTTAATTTTTATTGTATTATGGAAAAATCTTATGAATTTTTTTTGTTAATTGATACTAAATTTAAATGGTAATTTTGCTAATCTATATGCGTAAGACTAACATTATAAATTTCGTTTTCTTTTAAAATGTTCTAATACTTATCTGGCCAGTGTTGCAAAAAAAATTTTTTTTGAAGTCTTTTTTTAAAATAATAAACTAGAGTTTTTTAAATTCTTAACTTCACTCAATTATGTCGGATAATTGAAATAATTTACCATGAAAATATATCAAGAAATAAAAGGAAATCGAAATTTGATCAGATTTTTGACAATTCAGGAATTATTATATCGAGGGGTGACTGAATTCTTATTAACAAGTTCTATTGTTAATCTCAAAATCATTTTATTTAATTATTTTTCCTTAAAGACTATTCCAAGTTTAATATTTTTCTTTAAAAACTAACAATTATAAATATGTTGAGAAAGGTCCTAAGGCTACAACTTTTGTGATTTAGCGACATCTGTCGATATCACTGGATTAGTTAACTAACTAAACCCTGAGCGTTTAAGTTAGAATGGAGCATAAATAACTGCTCCTAAACGTCTAACGAGGAGATCGGATAGACGGGCCCAAGGGTACTAATGTAAAAATTACAACTTGGACCATTTTGCTCCTTATAATAGCAAAATAATATGCACAATCTCTGAATCGATTCTATCATTAAATTTTAAGATATTTTCAAATTAGAAAAAAAAGATGCATATATTCATGCTAATTTTAAAAAGAATTTATTTGTTTATAGTTGTTTGAAATATTTATTTAATTAAAGAAAAACTGATTTACAAAACAATTAAATATCAATTTAATAATTAAAATCAAAATATTTTAGCAATTTCCAATAAAAGTGTAAGAAATAGCCTTTTTAATATTACTTGGTTCTAAATCATCAACTAAGTTAGAGCTTTCATTAAATTTAAAAATTCCTTTGAAACGATTAACTAAATGAATCGTACAAAATAATTTATATTATTTCTGTTTTGATTCAATAATTTCTGGCAAAGAAGCATAGTATATTTCTTCATTGTACTTTGTTTCTACAAAGAGCCATGGTGGAAATTTGAGAATAATTAGGGAATTTTTTAATGGATTTTTACATAAATTACAGCTGTCAGTTCGTGAAGAACGTGAAGGACGAAGGACAATATTTCATTGTCTTTTTTTTCGAAGGAAAAATTGGATAAAGAAAGATTAGATTTGTATCCACACAAAGCATTTGAATATTTTTTTTATAACTTCAACTTTTTGAATATGAATAAGATAATAAAAAAAAATTCAAATTCATTTCAAAAAGTCGATAAATATAAAGTCGAATTTTATTCCTATTGCAAATCTCAGGAATGAATTTTTAAGGAATCTTTAAAACAATGTCAAAATCTTGCAAATTAACCTGTTAATCAGAATTTTCGAGCAACATTCCAGTCATTCAATTCGATTTAGTCTATCAAATTAAGTATTGCTTGTTTGATATTTGAAGAAGAATAGTGATGCAAATAACAAAAGGTTTGACAAAATGTATTTTTTCCTGAACTTTTGTTGTAAGTTAAACGCTGGAATTGCTTGTTAGAACTTCGTTCACAATAACATTTGGTTCGCTGGAAGAGTTCACTGGAAATAATAATGTTATGTCTTACCACTCGTTTCTTGGTTTCATATTTGGTTCAATGTTAGATGGAACAAAATCTTTTAATAATGATTCACGAACTTGTTGCCTTATCTTGCTGACATCTATTTGGCCTATATCAAAATGAGTTCCAATTAAGGCTTGAGATCGTTTTCTTCCAAAAGAATTTCTAAATGATTTCAATAAATCGTATAAAATTATAGTGTGCTTTTGTAGAACCAGAATTTTTTACACAAAGTTCACTATAAATTTGATTCGAAAATTCAAATTTAGACTAAAGTCCACTTTTTAAAAATATTCTAAACTGTACCAACAAATATTCGGTATATTTTTGATTTATTTTTGTTTTAATTTTTAAACCCTTTTTTTAGTATTTTATTTATTTTACAAAATTAAAAATCATTCAGCAATTCATATTAAATTAAAAATATAAATAATTATACTAAAAAAAATTTAATTTAAATAAAAAAAAATTTAAAATTATAGAGTTTTCAAGTTTACTCTTAAAAATAACTAAAAATTATCAGAAAATAACGACGATTAATTAATTAATTCTTTGGTACCTATTAAAACGTTGCAATTAGGACAGTAATGCTTTACATCCTTAAAAGAATCGACACAAAAGGGTATGAGACAGCAGCCCAACCAGCATCCTACTAAACAAATTCCGCCAGCAATCAACCAAGTTCCCAAACCATTTTCAAATGAGATATTTGTTAAGACTTGGGCTCTACAAGACGGACTAAGAAAAACAAATTTATTTTATTTTCAAAATAAAATACAAAAATAATTACCAAGAAACATAACTAGGATCTTTTCCTAAAAAAGGTCGTTGTCCTATTACCGGCTGTATTACTATGTTAGGAGAAGATTGCATTTGTTGAGGATAATTAGTGGATGGATAAGGTGGTGGCTGCACTTGATATGATGGTGGTTGATTCTTTTCCATTTTTTTTTAAATTAGATTTTAAATTTTAAAAATCGATATTTTTATTCTAAAAAAAATGTTAAATTAAGAAATTCTAAAGCAATTTTTTAAAGAACTGAATTTTGTTAAATATATTATGTTCAATGAAAATTTTTATATTGTAGTTTATCTTCATTAAATTTTCGAATTTCTTTTTTTCTTAACATTTTTCATGATGATAAACAGTTATTGTTGTTAAGAGAATAATTTTAAATTTTGAAATTAAATTTTTAGTGAGCTAAAGCTTCAGTAAAAAATGTTAATTTAAAAGATTACTTAAAATATTAGTAAAATCATAAATTATCATTAATAACATAAATAAAATAATAAATGCACTGCAAAAGATTTTTTATTTTTTAAATAATTCATATTCTATATCTAAATAATAACAGTTTTTTATCTTATTTGAAAATTTTTAAAAACGATTTATCTAATGAAAAACTTAGGCTTCATTCATTAAAAATTTCTACAAAACATGTGATAATCTAGTAGAAATAGGAAAATGACTTGAAAAATGATGATACAAGATAAAGCTCTACACTTTTTTTTTCATTTGTTTGGTCAATTAATAACTAACCTTTTTTAAACTTTTATGCTTGAACACTTTTTATTTATTTATTCATTTCAGTAAAAGTCAAAATGTCCAATATAGTAAAATGTAGTATCAAAAATTTAATATATAAATTAAGTAATAAATTAGAAAATAAAATTCTTAAAAATCATCATTCAAATTAAAAAAGGTTAAATTTGTATGTAACACTATGTGGGAAATGAACAGAATCTCGAAAAATAAAAATCTCGAATAAAAAAATAAGTTTGTTTTGAAATGAATTGATTGCAGCAATTATTATTCAAATTGAAATAATTTGCACTGGTATTTTAGTGTTCAAAATTCTATTTTTTTAATCATTTTTATCAAATTGGTTTTTATTATTTATTTTAAGTTAGTTAAACAGTTATTACACATTTAATCAATAAATTTTTTAATAAATTAATTTAATAATTTTAAATCTATGTTATTCGTCCCACTATGTTATTTCTAGGACACTGAGCTAGCTAACTCTTTAAATTTTTTCTTTAATGAAATAAGATTCAACAAAAGAAAGATTTAGAACACTTAAAAAGCTTAAGATAATAAATCGTTTAGAACTAGAATCAAAATATTTTAATTTTATTATTTTTTCTACTAAACTGAAAAAAAGCAATCATTTTTAAATCCAATTTCATTTTATTGCTTTCATTTGCCAAAGTCCATCATTTAAATAGTGCAATGCATCTATTGCGATTCCTTTATTTGTTTTTGCGCTAAAAATAAATGAAATAAAAATTTTGATTTAAAAGCAAGCGAAAAATAAACATTTCTTCGGTGCTCAATTTTGTGAGTCCAATAGCTAAAGCATGTTTTTTTCCCTCAGCCATAATTGCTACAACTGTATTTTTATCAACAGGAGTCATTTTGCCTCCAGGAGAGGTCAATCCTGGAGCCATAATATTTGCACCACTCAGAACAAATTTTATAGCTCCCTTGTCAACTTGTTCATGTGGAAGAATAAATGGATATTTGTGTAAAAGCCTTAAAACTGGAATTAATTGGCCATCACGCTGTTTAAAGAACAAAGGCTCGCCACTCGACCCAGCTAATAATTCAATATGATCTTGACTAATAAAAAAATTAGGTGCAAACAAATTTTTTTAAAGAAAGCAAATACCATTTAATAAATCTAACATTATCTTTTCGAGGAAGAATTTCATCAATATAAGCTTCTATGTGAGGATAATCTTCAACAAGCTTAGTTCTTATTTGCTTAATTACGGTACTTTTTGCTTGGACTACTCCGCTAACATGTTCTTTGTCAGAAAATCTTTAAAAAACAATAAATAAAAATATCAAAAAAATTTTTAAAAAAAATTTACTTTTTAAACATCTTTGATAATCTAAATCAATAAAAATAATTTTAAAACTTGTCTATTGAAAATTATAAATCGCTGTTACTCGATCTTTTTTTCATATAATTTTTTATTTTAACTTTTTTTTTGAAAATTTATTAGAACTTAAATTTCTGAAATTTTGTTAAAAAGTTATTAATTTCTTAAATTGACAAATAAATTGAGCGTTTTCTCAATTTTTCAATATATTCCTTTGCTCTAGCTTCATAAGTCTCAGCCTCGAGATGATAGTTCGGCGGTGGAGCGCCTTCTTCTAAACGGACATAGTAAGTGCAATATTTATACTCTACCATACCTAATCTCATAGCTCGATGCTTACGTACACCTTTTACTCGGAACGAATCAACTGCTGTCGAATAAGCTGAAAAAATTTTCAAATATTCTTTTATTTATTAGATTTTAATTTAAAAAATTACAAATCCACATATTTGATTTAAATTCAAAGTTGTGTTGTTTTAAGGCCAAGTCTTGAGCTTCCAGTAAAACTTCTTTGATTATATGAGCCCCTTTTAATCTGTGAAATGACAACTGTTTTATTGCTTCGTCAATTGACATCCCTCTAATCTGAAAAAAAATTAATTGCTTTTGGAAAAGCTTTTAATTTACCATCAAAGCCGGATACCACATTTTTTTAGCCGGATATTTAACAAAATGCCTCATATGATGAACAAACTTTTGATTTTGAATACTTTAAATTTACTACATAAATATTTTTAATATTAATTACCGGATTTCGAATAGGCTTTCCATCTTCTGTGGGCGGATAAATAATTCTGTTATACTGTGGCCAGCTGATATGACTTTTTATGCTTCCTAATCGTTCCAGATTTTTTATCTTAGCACTTTCTTTTCTTTGAAGATCAAAATCATCTTCTTCTAATGATTTATCTTGTTTGTTAACAAAAGAGGCCGAATTTGTGTGAAACAAAACGGTCGGAATCGATCGATTTATATGATAAATATTATGACTTAAAAAATTTAAACTTTTTATCAAATTATTAAACATTCTAAATTGAATAAAATTTTTGAAATCAATTGTTAACTAATTTGTGCTTTTTTTTGGTTAAATTGTAGTTAAATTTAATGGAAAATATCATAAAGTTTAAGGAGAAAATTTTGAAAAATAAACAAAAAAATATTTTTAAAAAAAATATCAAAAAAAGAGTAAATTTTATAAATTAATTAGATAAAATAAAAAAAATTAGCTCCTTTAATTAAAAATTAAAATTAAATTTTAATAATTACTGGAATTTTGATTCCAAAATAAAATTTTACAGCCCCGGAATTATTAAAAATCATATGAAATTCTTTAAAAAAAAAGTTTTTTTTTTTTGATTTTTTTAAGAAAAAGATTGATTTCTAATTAATAGCATTTTATTAGTAATAGTAGTAAAATATACTTTTGGCTATTTATTTTCTCACATTTCTGTTTTCAATGAAATCTATTTCTCACTTTTTTAACTTGTTTAAATTCCTTTTTTTAATTAAAAAATATCATTTTATCATAACTTAATTGAACTATTTGTATAAATTGTATCATTTACCTCCTAATTTTTCTAATTTACTTATTATTAAAAATACTTTTATATGTTAAAAAATTTTCTAAATGCATGACTAAGCAAAATGCTAACTTATGGTTTAAAATTGTTTTCTTAGCATAAAAAAAATTATCTGCATTCAAATTAATAATATTTCTGTAGTACCGATGCATGTTTAAACCCCTTCCAGCAAAAAATGATGGAACAGTTTCGTCTAGGTTATAATTGCGGTGTAGATTATCAATTCAATGCAGTTACCTCTGTGTCAGATCGGAGTCATTGGAAGGAAAAAGAGATATTATATCCACTTCCCGCTAGGATAGAAAAAAGACAATTAATTATTAATTTTTCGATTAAATAAATTAAATTTTTTAAAAATTGATTTTTAATTATGTCAAAAATTTAATAAGCAGTTAAAAATTTTAGTTAAGATAATTTAATAAATATAAATTGTACAATTGATGAAACTGTTTTTTACAGTACTATTTCTGTGAATTACTTTAAATATTTTCTTTTTATTGAATTAAATGATTAAATAATAAAGAAGAAAAAAAATAACTGATGGTTTTTTTTGTGCTTGGGCTTATGGTTTAATTGCTTGTGCTGACGCTTTAGTTCTTAATTTTCCAAGCAGACGCCTCAGAATGCTTTTTGTTTCTTTTTATTTCACTGATTAAAGCATCAAGACTTTTCAAACCTTTTAGAAAGCAAGGAATCGCACAAAATTGGCAAATTGGAGAACTGATAGAGTAAGTAAGATAACAGGTATTAACAGTTGCAAATAGGAAACAATTGAAAAGATTAGTAAATTAATGCTCACTATTCAATCACCTAAACAACATGGATGAATGAAAATGCAAATTTTGTGATCAAAAATCAATTTCCTAAATGTTCCTCAAGTACGTTAAGAATTTAAATTTGAAAATTGAATGAAGCTGTTTAGTTTCAATTAAGCAACTGCTGATTAGTTTAATTGGGTTGACGTTGAAAGAATTTGGCAAAAATTATGTGAAATTGTTAATGATGTGGGTCAAAGTAAAGCTCAGAAAAAGTCAGTTAGGGTTATTTTTTTTTGTTAAATTCAAAAAAGAATTTTTTAATTTTTAATAAATACAAAAAAATCGCGAAAATTTTCTAATACTTTCGCTTTCTTAGTTTCCTAAAACTTAATCAAAAACACTTTTAAAAAATTTTATTCTAAAATTTAAATAATAGCGCGGATCTATTTATTTTAAATGGTCTCAAATATAGAGAAAAAATTTAGAATAAACTATTCCATAAATTGCACAATAGAATGTTTATGATAAAACCGAAACTTTTGAACATTTTGTTTTCGTACAACGAGCTGATAGCCTGGCTTTTTTGTTTGCCAATCAAGCTATACTCACGAGATATATCTGACGACTTGGCATCTGATTTTTTGCCTTTTAGATCGACTATTTTCACGCGATTTACCTGATAAAGCTCCATGTTTTCCTTTATTTTGTCAAATTTAATCAAAATAAAAGATTTTAGATAGCTTTCGCCTGCACTTTTGTCCTCACTGTTTTCAAAATTAAATTTCTTGATCAACAAATCTGTCACAATCAACAAGCAATATTCAATCGAATCCGATTCGGTGTAGATGAAATTTTTATTCAACTCCATTCTAAAATAGTCTTTAATTTTTTCTCTAATCTGAAAGCATTGTTTCATAAGTTCGTCCAAATCTGGGTCCAATTCGAGCACGTTAACTTTCTCAGATATGTTGCAAATTTGCTCCAATTCAGCATCAGATATTTCAATAGAACTGTTTAGCTCACCCCGGCTAGGATTCATAGATAGGGCTAAATTGTCCCAAAACACATTTTGTCTATGCATACTAACCGATTCTTCTATAACTTTATTTATAAACTCTAGATCCATGTTCAAGCCATTAATTAGGCCGTGGTTAGCAAACATACCCAATTCATTGTTTTTATTTATAAATAAATAGAAACATGTTATTCGAATGAAATTTTCCATTCGACTTTTTTCTGATCCACTCGTTAAATTCTTAGTATTTTGACTTGAATTGAGCTTGTTTCTTAAAACTTCTTTTCTAAACTGTTCCAATTTAACAATTAAATATTTAGAGCTGTTTGATGAATCGTTTAGTGAATAAATGGTCAAATTGTTGCCAAATGTGTGCAACGTCTGAAATGATATGTTTCCCATTCCAAGCTTTCTGTTCGCATAGCTAATCAAATCAAATAAGACAGTGTACTGGTTTTGCTTGATTGAAAAGTCTGATTTTTCGTAAACTAATTTGAACACTTTGTTCTGGCTGTAGAGTGGCACACGGCAAAAAAACTCGACAAATTCATCCAAAAATTTTGAGACTATGTAGCTTGTTTGTGATATTTGCATTCCGGATTGTGACGTAGACAAAAAATTGCTGTTTATAGCCGACAAGTGAAAATCATAAATAAATGAGTGTACGTGAAATTCTTTGGTCAAAAATCGGATTATTTCGCCAATGAAGCATTGCCTATTTGAAGATCTGTATCGAGAGCAAATGCCCACACGTACATGCAAATAGATTTCTTCTAGATTAATAGTTAAATATAAAAAGCCATCTTGTTGCACCCATTTGATAAAATGAAGCATTTGAATTTCGCTCTGATTTGCTCGATTCTCTTGAACTTGCCGCTCGTCTCTCAGTCGAACAAAGCCTTTTGACTCAAAGTACTTGGAATACTCGATAAGAACAATTTGTCTCATTTTAAAATACCAGTTTTCGTTTATGGTATTGTTTGTATTCAATTTAGGTGGCTTGAAGTTTGCATTTTTAAGCATTTTTTCATTTGTAATTGACTCGTTCCAATTAGAATAAAAAAGAAGTGGTGTACAGCAATAGTGGAATGGTATTAGGACTGGTTGTATAGAATTTTTATAAAAGTCATTAAGTGTAAATTTGCTAATAATCTGATTATTTGGGCTGACGAGGTTGTTGTTTGAGGAGTTCGGCTTGGTGTTTTGAGGCTTAAGGTTGTTTTGAGAATTGGGACTAATGTTTTGAAGAGATCCAGAGCCAATGGCAAGTTCGTAGATTTTTCTCGGGTGTCGGTAAATTTGCTGCATTTCCAAAAGTTGATAGCACATTCCAACACCATACATACACTGAGCTTTGATGCTTTGACTCAAGAATTTCGCATTGCTTGGACTTATTATGGAAAAGTCAGCACTGTTTGGTGTATGTTGGCCTAGATTTTGTACACAAAAATTAACTTGTTGATTTATTATGGTCATTGTCGAATCGTACGCTTTAACACCTAACGGAGACATGTACAATTGCTTGAGTGAAAAAGCAGTTTGTTGATGAGCTGTCAATGATTGACTTGGAGTCGAGATGCCACTTGCTATAGTAAAGTTGTTTGAGTTAAATTGGAGATTGGCTATTAGTGAAGGGTTAATTGGACTTGAGAATGTTTTAGAGCAACTTGATTGACGAAGAATTGTAGGTGATTTGGAAGATTTTATGGACGAAACCTGAGTTCTTTGTGGATGATGCTTGGTGTCTGAGCCGAATAAGTCACTCTGTGAAGAACTTATAGCTTCATTCAAAGTACAGGTTGAGCTTATAGCCAATTGTTTTACCTAAAATAGAAAAAATTCTATATTTAAGTCAGCAGAAATAAAGACTTTAGTTTTTTCAAAGGGTAATTGCTAAAGAATTTATCTAAGTTTTTATTAATACAATCTTTATTAAATTCACAAAATCCTTCTGGTTTATTTGTAAGGAAAATTCATCAAATCAAATCTCTCATGCTATATCAGTTCTAAATAGATTAATACTTGGTATCTCATTTTAACTAGGCAGATAATTAAATTTTGAATTAGAATTTTTATGAAAAAATAAAACAATTTTTATATTTAAATATTTACAGTAACAAGAACTTCTATTCGAACCGAAAAATTTCATTTCACTAAAAAAAAAATAATATTTTGGATTTTATCAATATTTTAAAATAAAGACATATCAAGATACAATTGATATGAAGTATAACCAATTTTGGTTCGATCTAAAAAAGAGTCTACTAGTGGTGCTTTTAAACAGGAAAAAAGATTATTATCATGGTCATTAATTGTAGATGATAGATTCCTTGAATTTTTTCTTATCGTTTCGAAAGTTTTCTTGGCACAGCTAACTAATCTTAATATATAATACTCATCTATTACATCATTTTTATTTTCCCCCATTGATGCATGCATCAAAAACATTTAAGCTGCCTGAATTTTTAATTTTTAAGGACATTAATTTAATATCTCACAAAGGTTTTTGGTTTATGCTCTGATTAAATCTTCCTAAATATTATATTTTTTATATATTTCAAAATTTTAATATGAATATGAATTAATTAAAATCTGAAGTTGATTATTTTTAATGTTTAAATTTAAACTTATTTTATTTTTCTCAAATTATTAAATTCTAATATTTTTATTGATTTTTGCCAATTAAAAATTAGTGTACGGGTCCGTAAAAGCGACCAGGATATAATAATCAAATTTCTTTAGACTATGTCGGCTTTTGCTGGATAAACTTTGATCAATACTAAATTAAATATTTTAGAAACTAATTTGAAATGAAAAAGCAACCATAATGATAACATTATTTTATTGATTAAAAGGTTTTAAAAAAGCCTATTAGCAATAGCAGTTTCTCATGAAATGTGTCTAGTGAAAGTGGTAAAAATGTGCTTAAAATAAGAACGCTACAAAATAAAAGGAGCAAATCCAAGCTTAGTAATCGCCATTTATTAAATAACCTTTACACATTACAATTGATGATATCTCTTCTAAATTTGTTAACAAAGCTAACAGACGTTGCCCAATTGCTCTTCATGATTTGACAGATTTCTATATTCAATGACGCATTAAAATTTGTAGGAAACTATATTAAAATTCTAATGAAGGACGATTTTTCAGACGGATCATTACTTGTGATGATAATTGGATCTATTTTCGAATTTATGATAACAAAAATCTATGGTTGGAGCCATTTCAACAAGCTCAGCTAGTCGTGGCAATGTAAAATCTTAGTACAAAAAGAAAAAACTATATAATTTTTTTTTAGTTGAGTAAAAATGGTTCTGTAAACAGTACAAAGTTGTACAAATTTGTACAAACGGATTCAAAAACTCTTCATTTATCTGTAAAATGCACATCATTAAAAAAATATTTGATAAAATTTGCACTAAATTGTACAGTTTTTGTACAGCTTAAAATTATTAATGAAAAATTCTAAGATTAAATTTTGAAGATAAGCTACTGCTTATTATTGTTGATAAATTTAAATAGTTCTTAGCATGCTTAGATCAGTCGCGAAAAGAGGACGCTTTGATAAAAAGATGATATTGTGAATTTAGTGGAATTTCTAAGAGGTAATAAACTTTGACCTGATTCCAGACTGACGTGCTATAAATGCAGAGTATTATTCTGAACAATTAGAACTAATGTATGCTTCACTTCAAGAAAAACTGTCTTCTTAGGTCAACCGAAAGCTAGGTTTTTCTTCAAGCTTATGCTAAACCTCATACAGCTAGAAGAACAATGGAACAAATAGAAGAGCTGGAAAGGATTGAACTTCTTTATCATTCAGCATATTGCTCAAATATTTCTCCTTCTGTTTATCATCTTTTTCGGTCAATGGCTCATTTTCTTAGAGGACAGCATTTTCAGTTACACATACCAAGTTGAAGAAGGGTGTTGTGATAAATTTAAAAAAATAAAAATAACACGCAAAATATTTGAACTCACTTAGCCTAATATTTTTCAACCGAAAAGCTTTAACAAAAAAAAATAACTCAACTAACCTTTTTTAGGTCAGTTATTATATTGTCACCAATTAAGCCACCAAATTTGTACAATACTGTGTTATTGACCAAGTGAAATCGTTGTGTAATAATATCAGAGCTTTGATCAAGCCACTGTTTAAGCGAATCATAGTTTGACGACTCTGTGGTAAAGCAGAAAAATGTGACATATTTAGTACGGGCGTTTACTATAACAAAACAAAAAGTTCGTTTAATATTTTGACTAGACACTGTTTGATTGTTAGACAGCTCCAAATCTCCATTAGCACTGCTAATACTCTTTACCATAGCCGTAGATACCGTTGTATTGGACGATGACTGTACTAGAGTAGTAGATGAATTGCCGCTTGAAAACAATCTACTATGTTGATGGGAACTGGACGAGTTCATCGACGAGGACATTGACGAATAGCCGCTCATTCCACTATACTCGACATTCATGGTCACAATCACATTTTCACCTCTCGTCAAATTTGAACTTAGCATGCTTAGTTTAGAAATTTTTAAATTAGTAAACTCATCTACATCGAATTCGTCTTCATCTAGAAAAACGCTATCGTTCATTCGACTCGAATCTTTAAAATTATCTTTTTTAAATGAAAAATAATTAACATTTAATTCAAATTTGCTAATCTCTTTTATCAATGATTCAAAATCTTTAATTAAATTGGTCAAATTATACTTAGTTCGATACATGAATTGTTTTCGTAGAAAAAATGAGCCCAGCGAATTGCTCTTATTTGAATGAACGCCTTTGAACCATTCGTAAATTAATTTCAAATAGGTTTTTTCGTTATTAAGACGATCAAGGTGAATTTTTTCCAAGTCTGGCTCCATCGATATTGAACGTTGTACTTTGTACAAATTTATTTCTTCATCCGAACCAGATGTAGCCGACTCGTCCGAATCGTTAGCATCATTACCATCAATATTCAATATTTGTCTAGGCTGTTTGAAATAGTGTAAAGTGTCCTCATGATCTTTGTGATCAAATATATTTGTGCAAAAATTACTTATGATAAATGAATTGAATTGAGCCGTGTCGGCAATATTCTGCGACAAGAGCACACGGCCAAGTTTGCTTTCTCTAGCAGTCTTGTTCATTTGTAAACATTGCTTGTTGCTGGAGAGCTCGGTGGCGCCAGTCGATTTATGTCTCTTCCGGTGTAGCTTACTGGTCATAAAATCTGAATCAAGCACGTGAAATTTAGCTGCTTGTTTTTTAAGCAAAATTTTTCTAGTGTAATCTACAGGGTCTATGCGTGTTATGTAATCGCTTAGGAAATACATCAGCGCGTCTTGGACCGTCTTTCTAAGAGAAATTTTGTGATTACATATTTCGGACGTGTCACCTTTTGAGTAAAATTTGAAAACAAGCGAAGGTCCTGTTTGACGCAGCTTTTTCTCAATCGAATCGTTTTCGAATTTAATCGAACTGGCGCCCATCGAGTTTGATCGTGTCACTCGACTATTGCTCACATCCAAACCTCTAATTGAGTAAAATACTTCTACTAAAATTAACGATACGTTTTGTTTGCCGATTCGTTTTGATTTTGAGTTTTGAAAAAATATTCTAGACACTAAAATGGCATCGGTTAGACCAGAATCGGAATTTTTTTTACTAAAATGTTTATTTTCAGGTATGTAAAAGGTAGATAGATCCGAATTGGAAAATTTTTGCTCCTGATTATCCGCATTGGACACTTTGGCTTGACTTGGATCGATTGATTTAAAATTTGTGTTAAATACTTGCTTTAAAAAGAAAAAAAATATTTCTCTCAGAGTTCGATTAAAATTGAATAGAAACGGCAAAGCTATTTCGTAGTCGAACACACTGTCGGTCACTTGTTTGAAAAAATTAATGTCCTCGTCGTTTATTTTATCAGGATGCTGTTGACTAGTTGTCTTGTAGGTGTTTTTCTCAATTGACTTCAACATCCGATCCAAAAGGCAATAGTCGAGCTCGGATTGCAAAGTTTTGCACAGCTCCTTTTTCATGTCGTCATCGGGCTCGTTAATCCCGTATACGGACAGCTTGACGTACTCGGGCGGATTGAGCTTGGCCGCAGTTTGGCTTAGCGAAGTCTGAGTTTCGATGCGATGCGTGCCGCCGCTCAAATTTTGGCTCTTGAGGCCGTGGCTCGAAGTATTTCGTCCGGTTGTATTAACAGTCTGCTCCGAGTCGGTTATGCTTGCATAGGACGGTCGCCTCGACAACAAAGAGCTTTGTCTGCGCTCGTCATCGTCGTATACCTCTTCCAATTTAAGCAAAAATATGTCATTTGTATTCCTAGTGTAAACATACAAATCGGGACATGCCGACTCGTATATTTTAAAATTGTGCAAACAATCTCTTAGTTTACTAAGACCTTGCGATATGTAGCTGTTGCTTTCGTGTATTTTTTGAAGTGTTTGATGCAAACGATGCAATTTAAAGTAAACTGACCAAACACATGAACAATTGAGCAAATTGTTCGAATGCGAAAATGACAAATTTTTATCATCAGATAGAAGCAAACAATTGTTCCACTTGTGACTCTCATTTATTTCCTTTAGTGTCAATTTCAAATAGCACAAGCGAACCAAATCGCTGATTTCCGAGTCGAACTCGTTTGTTATTTGTTGCATGATTGCATTTTGATCGCTCTTTTGACTCGAATTGAAGTCGTTAAAGCTGAAAAATAGCCGCATCTTAAGCTCGTTAAGTGTGATCTCTGGCTGACTTTGATGAATTTTGGATGGATTGAATTTTTGTAAGTCATTGGTGGATTGTTTTTGAAGTGAAGCTTTCAAATGACTGTTAGGCGATGAAGTGCCTTCTTGGCTGTGTGATGGCGATGAACTGTTGTTTCTCTCACCAGACACTTTGCTCTCGAATAGACGAACGATTAAAAATAGCTTGAAATTTATTTGTGAGCTAGTACAATTGAAAAAGAACAAATTTGAGTCCAAATTTTCTACTTGACTTTGATAAAAATTTATCGAAACAATGCTAGATGTCAATTCGGCAAAAAACTTTGCCGAATCAATGCTAATCAGCGATTTTTCTTCTTCGTTTTGAGCTGTTGTAAATTGTTTAGTGTATTTATTATTGAGCTTTGTTGATTTATGGTCCAAGCTAGTAGAATTGCTTTTAGGCATTGAGGACTTACTGATAAATACTTTTTCATATTTGGAACAGTTTATTTGACCCGAGTCAACTCCTTGCTTTATATGATGAACATAGTCTGTAAATTTTTCTATTGAACCAATTGATATTTCATTTTTGAGCTGTTCTTCTTTCAAATGCCACTTTAGATCAACAATACACGGCTTTAAGTGACTAAAATTTTCCAAATTCATTTGAGTGTCTGTTGATGAGGTTGTTCCAGACGCAGAAACTGACTGTGTATTATTGGGGCCAAAAAAATTCAAAGAATGATTTAGATTAAGCTCGTTAAACGAGTACAAATTGAATCTGAGAAAAATTTTAATTGAATCGTTTATTTTAGCGGCTGGTATTGAAGATAGAATATTGTTAAATTGGGGCAAATCTTTGCTCTCTATTAGCTCTTGGACACAATTGAAGTCAAATTTGGTAAATTTGGCCGAGAATGAATACTTATCGAGTATGGACTCGCTGTTCTCGGACGCCAGAGAGGTAGCGCCGGAATTCGACTCAACGTTCGGGTCACGTGACACTTCACAAATTACCTCAATTCCGATCACTTGTTCTTTGTTGATGTTTAAGCTGTCTGGTATTGGGAAAATGTTTCTAATCATTAAATTGGGCGATGATGTTTCGAGAATTTTTCTTGGATTAGTATTGCTCAATTCTAGGTCATGAACTGACTCGAAAAATTTGTCTTCAAAATTATTTTTATCGGGCTCATTTTCACCAGCTTCTTCATTAGGACTAAAGTCTTCATTGAGATCTTCACTCTGCGGCACAATGTCCGGATCTTTGAAACACTCATATTTAATTATGAACAAATCGTTAATGCCAGGAATGGATCTAAACCTTTTGAGAAATATTTCCTCAAATTTTTCATGCAAATCATTTACTTGTGCTTTTGTGCACGACTGTTCTGTCTTCTGCTCTTTCAAGTGATGACAGGTTATTTTAACATAGTCGGTCAAATCAATGCTGTCTATTTTAGATTTGGCACCTAGTCTAAGCAAGCGCTGCACTGTTGTTTTGTCTATGCTGATATCATTATTTACGTCATTGGCCAAATAATGCACTATGCTGTTCACATAGGTTTTGGCACAATTTTCCTCAATTAAATCGATCATATTCAAAAAAGAACCGTCATTTTGATTGTTTAAACACAAGTTTTGTTTTAGTATGTCACTGAGTTTTCTCAGTTGAATTTGCTGATTTTTGAGATCCTGATTGCTCACAGCTTTGGCAATTGAGTTTTTGCTAATGTAGAATTTATACTCAGGTGAATGAGAAGTTGTGAAAAGAGACTTTCGTATTAGATAAGAATTTGCCTGAGTGTGAATGAGTGATGCTTTAAGGCTTTCGGAAACCGAATTGAACAGGAAAAATACTAGACGATTCGAGTCTTGACCTCGAGACTCGACTTGATCGCCGTTCTTCTCCAAATTAATAAAAAACAGACCGTATATATAGAATTTGTTGTTTTCTATATCGAATTGAGGATTAATAATTTGAAAGTGTGACATCCATGGATTTGATTTTTGAGTGTTCGATGCACGATTTATGTTTGAATTAAATTTTGACGAATAGACATTTTTTGATGTAGTCTGATGTAGATTGAATTTTATGAATATTTTAAACGAGTCATAGTTTTCGGTGCGTCGCAAATGTTCCAAAATTCGCTTAGTTATCATCATATCGCCGGCATTTATATCATTTAATTTTAGCATCAACGAATTTTTTACATCGCTTTTAATTTTTTGAACAACACTTAAATTTAAAAATCAATTTCTATAGACCAATTTATTTTTCAAAGTTTTCAAATTAGTTTTAAAATCAATAGCCAACAAAAAAGTAATACAGGTAATAAATAAGTTCTTTTAGCTAAAGTTAAAATAGTTTTATATATAAAATTAGTAAAATTAAGTTAAAATTAGTAAAATTTTTTAACAAAACATAAATAAAAAACAAGATTCTATTTTATAAAATTTTTTTAAATAAAAAAATATATTTTAGTTTCAAATTTCTAAAAAGAGGTCTAGAAATCGTGAGAGCATCGATGTTTTGCTCAATTTGTTGAACTTTTATATAAATTAAAATTTAGTTTTTGAGTGATTAAAAAAATAATTAAATAGGGCTTTGTGTCAAGGCAGTGTGAATTTTGGATCAAAAAACAAAAACAAAAATTTGAAATTAAAATCACTTTTTTTCTGTAAGTCTAAAACTTGTTCTGCAAATTGTATCAGTTGATACATAGTTTGCATCACACCAAACCAGAGTCTGCAAAAAGTTTGCAATTTTATTTTGATAATTTCGCAATGCGTAAAAAGTTTTGCAAAGCTGCAGAATTTTTGCTCATATTAAATTTAGGTGATACAAACGATGTATCAGCTAATACAATTTGCAGAACAGATTTTAGATTCAATCTAAAATAGTTATTTCAATTTAGAAATTTTGTTTTTGTTTTTTGTACCAAGATTCACATAACCTTGTGTCAATCTATTTTAATGCTTTTGTTGGTAAACAAAATTCCTGATATTTAGCTATGCAAGAAAAAATTTAGATTATTTTTTTTAATAACACTTTGATTTTATTCCTGATTTTTAAAATCAATCTAATGCATTAACCTCTGTATCAGATCGGAGCCGTCCCGATCGGAAAGAACTGTATTTCGTTAGAATAGTAAAAGAACAAATTATTATTATTAATATTATTGGTACAGAAAAATATGAGCTACAGACAATGAACTTATTTATTTATTAAGCATTAAAAGTGTTCTTTAGTGTTCGAGGAGAGCAAAACAGGCAAAAAACACTATTTAAACGTGAGCGTTTAAACGAAATAAAAACAGACGATAAACGAGGGTAAAACAGCCAAAAAAAATTTTTTTTTGTTTTTGTTTAACACTAGAACGCCCGAGGGGTTATTTAGACCCCTTTTTGAAAAATTGAAACTTGAATTATATCAGACATTAAAAAGAATTTTATAAAATTGCTTTTATTAGCTAAAAATTTTGATTGTAATTTTTTAGAAAGAGAATAAATTTTCAAAGAAAATGTTTGATTTATCTTAATAACTTTACTTGAAATTTTAATGAAAAATTAGTCGGGCTTTCTAGTGTTAAAAAACAGTATTAAGACATAAATTTTAACAAATTAAGTCATAATTATTTAAATTAAAATAAAAATTTAATAAAAAAATTCAACATATTTTTCAAAAATATTGTTAAGTAGGATGTTTTTTAAGCGTTTTTAGGTGTTTAAATAGTGTTTATCGGTGTTTTTGATTGTTTTTTATTAATTCTTTTCGTTTGTTTGTTTTTGAAGATTTTATTATTAAAAAATATTTTAATTATTATCTTACAATTAAAATTAAATATTAAAACAAATAATTTGAATAATTAAAATCATTCCTGAAAATAAACATACTTAACTTGTTTTTGGCGCGTCAAAAACGGCTTAAAAACACTCTAATTGAAATATTTTGTTTTATTTATAAAGTGTTTTTCGCTCGTTTTTTTAGTCCAAAAATGCTCACGTCTTAAGCGTACAAAAAACAGCTACCAAACGCCTTTTAAACAGTGTTTTTTTTGTCTATTTTTATCCTCCGGGTGTACTTTATTTAGTAACCAATTTTAAATTTATAAAATTTTCCTTTTCATAAAAAACACTAACCCTACCCACAAAAGGACTCAAGAGAACACTAGATATTCATATTTTTTTTCTAATTGTCAATCGATGGTAAATATTTGATTTAGATAAAATTCTTTTGCACTAGAACTTTTTTAAATTAGAAAAATAGAAAAAAAAACTAATCAAATATAATTACTTCTGAAATAAACTATTGTCTTTTGAGTCATCAATCTTGCGAAAAGTATCATCCGCATTTTGAAAAAAGTACTCCTTGATTTTTTTAAATCCATCTTCAAAATTTGAATTAAACAAATTGAATGGAATATCATCATAAACACAAACAAATAGCGATGACTCGATTAGAATTCCTTTTAGGCTAAAATTAAAATCGACCTGATTGAGATTATAACGTGAAACGTCAATTGAACTGAGAACAGGTCGCAGTTGTTCATGTAGAGTGATTTGGGCATTTTTTTTCTTTGTTGGACCGCATTGAATGTCCGAGCTTATACCTCCAGATAGTTGATTTAAAGAATTTTTTTTTATTTGAGCTTTAGTTTGATAGCTGACTCGATTTAACAGCTGGTAAACTGGATTTACTAGAGTTGACTTTTTGTCAAGATCTTTTACAAAATACTTTTGAAGTATTAGACTCAAATCTGGTATCAAACGAATACAGTCAAAAAATTTGTCTTCAAAATTCAAAATTTTTTCCAACATTTCTCTTATTTCAGAATCGTCAGTATCTATGCTCACCGCTTTGGCTGACTCGCTTTTGGATATAAGCTCATTTAAATTTTCGTACAGATTATTTTTGCTTAGAAACAAAGCAAAAGATGATTGCATTATGGAAAAGCACTTGTAGTCCTGCAAATAGATCATGTTCAATATTTCATTGTTGGTCAAATTTTTGAAGTAATCAATGCGATCTTTTTTTCCATTGCGGTTCTTGTAGACGCCATCAATAGCCTCGGCGTAAAGCTCAGTGACAAAATAGATTTCAGTGTCAGCTATTGTTTCGATTTGAGAAGGAACCGCCACATTTAGCAAGGTCGAATTTTCGTTCTTGTAGAACCTAATAACATAAATAAAGGTGCATGATTGGGCTGATCTTGAAATTGAGTCGTCGTTTTGATTTTTGCTCGAGTCCAACATGCCGAGCTGAAGTGTGAATGCCACAAATTTTGAACACTGAAACAAGCATCTAAATCCTTCTTTCATACGCTCACGAATAAAAGTATCAATAATAGTTTCTTTTAAGTTTTGAGCTGTTTGAGGCGAAAAACTCGACTCCAAAGTCCATTTGAATTTTTTTCTTATCATAAAATTGACCAATTTGGACGATTGATTTAGCTTGGGATCGTGATTATTTTGAATTTCGTCAAATAGTATAAACTTAAACGCCTCATATAGATCCGATTTTTGCAATAGAATTATTTGTTTATATTTTTTAGTAGCATTTTCTTTTAAATTAATATCTTTATTTTTGTTGAAATTTTTAAGCAGCATTTTAAATGATTCAAGTATGCGCATCCGATCAATGTAATAAATATTTGAATGAAATAGAAATTGAAGTGACACGAATGGCGCATATTGATCACTAAGAATGCAGATGACAAACGAATTTTTGCTAGCCAAATTGTTCGAATTAGCCGAGTTGTTTGTATCGGACAATTTTTCTTTCGAGTCGTCCGCATTCTCGGACTCTTGGCTGTCTTCGAGTGCTTCGCCCGGTCTCAAATAATGGCTTGATGAGTGATAAAATTTAAGAAATATGCAATTTTCAACTAGCATAATGTCGGACCAAGACGTCAATAGAGACCTAAGCTCGTTGATTGCCTTGGTACTTTGAAAAATGCTGTTCGGAATGAAATTGGAATTAAATGAATCGAGTGTATTGCGAGATTTTAAATCGAAAATGCACGAGTTTATGTCCGGAATGGGCTGATCATGGTGAAGTATCATTTTGATTGAGTGAATAGCAAAATAGCGATTTAACGCCTTTGGATGAAGCTTAAAAAAAGACAAATAGCTCCATGAGTGCGCGAACTCGTTGTAATAGTCGACCTCGTGATTTTTTATAGTTCTATTGTTAAGCTCAAAATTTAAATTCTGCAATGAAAATGTATTTTTTTGATAATTTTCACTATTTATACTTTCATTTGTAAGCTTGTACAATGGCTCTTTATATTTGTATAAGATTTCGGGCGCCTCACGCATCGACTGTGTCAGCTCAAAGTGGTGCATGTGCATAGACGAATATATTTGATGACAAAATTGCTTTAGCCTTCTCAGAGTTTCACCATTTTGATGTTTGACCCTAAATTGAACCGAATCCCATGCAATCCATAGTTGTAAAACACGTCTATTGCTCAATGCTGATTTTATTTTGTAAACAAGCGTTGATGTTTGGCTAAAATTTTTTTTCAAATAAATATCTATAACACAGTTGTCTGATTCAAAAATTCGATTTAAACTAGCTAAGAAGAAGCCTTCTTGAGCTCGTATTCGTATAAACTGCATTAGATCTAAATTTTTGTCCATCTCGCACTCGTTCAATAGACCCAGCACACTATCATTGGGAAGTATTTGCCGCAAATCACTCAATTCGTCCAAGTGCTTTTTGTTCCTAAATTCTTGGCCTTCTTTGTTTTGCAGGTTCAAATATTTAAGCTTAAAATAGTAAAAAAACGGCCGTGGCACTATTTCGCTTACGGACAGATTTTCGTCCAAATAAAAGCAAAAACCATTGGTCATATTGGCTAAATTTTTCATTAATGTACAATTTACAATGTGACCAAAGCTTGACAAAATGTTGCTCTCAGATTTATGCGAGCTTGTTCCAGTGTAAACAAACGAGAACGATATGGCTGATTTTGAGATTTTTTCCAAGCATCGAACAATATCATTTGCGTAGATGAAGCCGTCAGTGATGTGCACATGATGAGCAAGCACAAGGCTAGTAGACGTTACGGGATTTATTTCGAAAAATTTAAATATCTTAGTCAAAATTCGTAGAAATTCTTCATATGGACTTTTTAGCTTTGTCTTTGTATAGATTTCTTCGTCTAGTGATGTGTTTATTCTGAGCACGGTTCGACTCTCTTTAAATGATTCTAAGATTATAAATTTATTTTCAATTATTTTGTTGAATATTAACTCGGCCATTTCCGATATATTTGTTTTTAACAGTTGTTTAGAGTGTATAATGGTTAAAAATGGATGTTGAATTTGTGTAGAACAATTGGGTGATGAGTTCCATAGCAAAACAGTGATGTAAATTTGCGGCTCAGTGTTGAAACAACTAGCATAAAATTCTTCGTATTCACAGTTGATTTTATTGAATATAGTATCCAAGCTCTTTTGAATAAAGTTAAGACTAGAAGACTGAGGCCAATAGTCAACAGTGATGACTACTTTATAGAGAATGTGAGCGAGTATTGGATCGTCGGCTTCGGATTTATTTTGTATCAATCTAGTTGTCGACGCAAAATGCTGAGACTTGTCCGACTCGGCATTTCTGGCCAAATTCGGTATTTTGGCTGTCGAAATGGCATGAAAGCCGGTCAAATTGCCCTCTGGGTTTTCGATGTATTGAAAAAACGCTTTCAAAGGGAGAAAGTTATCACCTGCTTTCAAATGCTTGTCGAATAAATGAAGCAAATCATTTGTATTTGGTTCGGACATTTTAACACGAAGACTTAATGGATTGACTTATCTATTCAGAATTATTTATCATTTTAATCCTGGACTTTTATTTTGCATTTTAATTTAAAAAGAAATTTTTGCTGTAATAGATTGACTATATGCTTTAGGATAATATGTGCAATTCATTTTTTTTTATAAAATATTTAAATTATTTGAATAAGATTTAACTTTACATTCAAATGATTTTTTTAGCAGTTAAAAATATGTATAAAAAAATTTCAATATAAAGATTAAAGTCAGTTTTAATAAAAGAATAATTTTTTGAAATAAATATGAACAAAATTATACTTTTTGAAAAAAAAATTATTAAAAAGTATCTTAAACTTTAATCTTAAATTTAAAAAGATTTTAATATTTAAGAAACTTGATATCTAACAGCTCAAGAAAGAAAATAGAAATACAAATTAATAAATAAAACAATAAATTTAATTAATAAAACGTTTAAATCTCAATTACAAAAATTAAATAAAAATTTTTTTTTGTAAATCTTTAATTAAAATTATGTTTTTGTTTTTTTATTTTAAAATTAATTAAGCGCTTTATTTTTCAATCAATTTTTAGAGTTAAATTATCTTTATTTTTGACCTCAAATAATAAAACATTTAGAGTCATTTAGAGTGTTAGAAACTTTGATAACTTTTTGGCATTGTGAATTTTTAAACAAGAATCAAAAAAAAACATCCATAAAAAATTATTAGAAAATAAAATGAAAATTTATTGCATAAACTTTGTATCAACTGATACAATTTACAGAACGAATTTTAGACCTTTAGAAAGAAAGTTAGTTAAATTTAAAATTTGTTTTTGATTTTTTTTTCAAAATTCACAATGGAGACTTTTTTCTAGCGTTGGGCCGGTCAAAACGATTAAACGGTCAAAGACAGTGGCTGGCAAACGAAGCAGCGGCCAACAAAAAGACCGACCGAAAAATAGGCGGTCATATTTTAGAAGGCCATGTGCAGACCGGCCGGCCACCACACGGTCTAAAATAAAAATTTTGGTAGATATTTAAAAAAAATTTATGGGCATTAAGAGTTATATTTTTATGGGTTGTAATTAATTCTTTTAAATATCTTAAAAGTGCTCTATAATTATGCGTGCTCTATAATTACTTATAAATTACTTATATTATTACTTTTAAGAGCACATTTAAATGTGCTCTTAAAATATTAAATTAAGAAACAAAAGTATTATTTTATTTAAATTTTATATTATTTATTTTTTATATACATTACAATCACAATTTAATAAAAAAAAGTATTATAATAGATAAAATAAAGAAAAAAAACTGTTGATTAGATTTTGTTGGTTTTCGACCACGTTTCTTTGGCGGTGGTCGCTGTTCAACTTCTTCTTCTTCTTCTTCATTATTTTCAGCTTCAGTTGCTGCTAAAACTTGTTTTGGCTTTGATCACGTTTCTTTGGCGGTGGTCGCTGTTCAACTTCTTCATTATTTTCAGTTTCAGTTGCTGCTAAAACTTGTTTTGGCTTTGACCACGTTTCTTTGGCGGTGGTCGCTCTTCTTCTTCATCATCTTCTTCAAAATGGTTTTCTTCCGATGTTGTTGCTGCTGACGGTGTAGGCTGATGCTCAAGCGCTTTTCTTGCAAGTGTAGGATGACCTTTTTTTCGTTTTTCTCCAAGAGGCACATTTTTTGCTTCATTCGGAATTGTTAATAATTTGATAGATTTTAATTGAACTAAATTTATCATTTGGATTATTTTCTGTGCTTTCTTCATCTATTTTTATTTGATAAAAAATTAATGGCTCATCCATATCTTCTGGAATGTTTCCATATTGACTTAGCAGTCTTATAAGCTCACCAAAATCCAGAATTTTTATATTCGGATTGGTAAGCGCTTCTATCTTTAAATTTTCGATAATTTTTTTTCTTTTTCTAATATTTTGGCCTAATTGTTTCTTAATTGCTTGTTTTGTTTCCTTGTTTATTACTTGTTTAGTTTGATTGGTTGATATATCTTAATGTGTATGATCTGTCGTTGTTTCGAGACGTATAATGTTCATATTATTGCTGTTGTATTGAAGATGCATGACTTTTTCGCATTGTGGTCCTCTTTTTTTCACAAGATTGCAACGATAAAATACTTTTCGACCTGCATCCGATTGGTAACTTTTATCTAAGGACCAAAATTTAATTAATTTTAACCATTCGTTTACCTGTTCGTTATTTTCGTAAGCTTCCTCGGAAACCCATGACCTTGCCCTTCTTGTTTTGTTACTATTGATCACTACTTCTTCTTCTGATTCAGATGAACTTTCGTCTGATCGAAAATCTTCTAGTTGAACTAACTCGCTATTATCTTCCATTCGATTTTTAGAAAAAAAATTCGGCAAGGAAACGGAAATAAATATT